>JALRMF010000044.1:0-231614 GCA_026120015.1 Dendrostoma leiphaemia | reverse complement strand
TCGTTTTTTCCTTTGCATTTAAGATGGCCAGCCCAGCGTATTTAAAACAGCGTTAAGATTAGGTCTAACAATTGAATCCTAAGCAACCCGATATTTTACTACAGTGATCTGATCTGATAAGCACAGTGTTCGAATTGGTGTCGATGCCAGCCTGGCTCACAGTCTTAACTCGATTATGAACAGACGTGTACCTTGAAATTGCGAAAGCCGTGAATGGTGTGTGCATCCAGGTGTTCGTTCTCTAAACAGGCCAAGTCTATAGGTTCTTCATTTCGAACCGCTCCCTTAGACGCTCGCCGTATCGCACTAGTAGGAAGGGTACAGGCATGAAAATGACGGCGATGAAGCCGAGCAGACTGTTACCTCATCCCAAGCCAAGGCTCTGTTATAGACTATTCCCTGCCAGTGGAAGCATAGCGGCGCATAAAGACCGCATGACTGTGTTGGCCGCGATGGCCGAAGCCACATAGGTACTAAATGCGTCGACCAGATAGACGTTTATCACGAGAACCGAGATGGCATTGCCTGGCATGCGAGGAATGGGCGCCGGGGGGGGGGTAGGGAATTAGCTTCTCGGCACACATTTTTCGAAGGCGAAAAGGGCGCAAGGGCTTGCTGCAATATTCTATCATTTGGGCTGACAACACAGTGTCCTTTGCGAAAGCAAGCGACAGGTTCGTCCGCGCCTCGTCCCTACACAAGGGTCCCACAAAGAAGCGACTATTCGAAAGGCCACTGAGGCGTACCTAACAGGTGTGGGAATAAGACAATCCGCTTCCAGTCCGGACACGCAGTCCGGACACGGTCGTATTTCGAGGTCCAGGGCGTAGTTGACTTCGTCTTGCATTTGCGGCAGCGACGATCCAATGTTTCGAGTCAACTCCTTGCGAACTGCAGCGTTGCCAATCTGGTGCCCGACTCCGATAGTGGTCCATCTCCCGTGCATTGTCTCGGACAGTTCTTTACGCATAGAGACTTGGGCTTCCGGGAGTCTTCTGATCTCGTCCATGTCACTGTTGGGGAGCACAGTTCTTCGTCGCCAACCCGTGTTGATGATGAACGGAGTGTTGGTATACTTGGTTTAGTCAGAAAAGAGACTCGAGGTGCATTCTGTTGGCTTAATTTTTACATTATCTTCTTCGATGCCATGAAAAGAGCATTTTTCCAATCCTTGTCTTGTAAATTCGCAATAGGTAGTAGACAACGAAATTGTTTGTCTGGCTTCCATCCATTGAGGAAAATGAATGAACTGAAGCCGAAGATTAGATAGAGAAAGATGTATGCTGCTTGAACTTCCGAGATGCCTATGACGGGACTCGTGGCATCGAAGCCCACCATTGTACTGTTGTTCTGCATTTCGTCTCTGTGCGAAAGGTCACGATGTTCAGGTGCTCTCTTGGATGCTAGTGAAGTTGCGAAAGGATGAGGCAGTTAGTTCACGCGTTCGACGTGTGGCACCAGGGATACCTCTGAAATTATAAATCCGCGATCAGTATGACTCCTGTTTGTGTACCGCACTTTGCTTTGGCAAATATTACGCCGTTCCCAAAAGTCGCCGTTTGCCTCATTCCCGCGAGCGGCCACGAACATGACATCAACGGCGCACCAATACATACACTAAACTTCCACTCATATCGCCGCCCACCGTTGACTTTCTAGACTGTTATTAGCGTTCAGATATTCAATGATACCTTATCTACTGAGATCTGAGTTTTGCCGCAGCCGCAGCGATCTCTGCTTCCACAGCGCCACTGGCTCATCGGGGGCCATCTTCTCTGCTCAAGGCAGGAAAATCGTCGGGGCCTTCCAAACCGGATTCTGCTTCTATTCTCAAAGTAGCCTTCCTGTCTCTCACATGGTCCCAGAATTGGGATGAATCAGTCTCCTTCCTCAGATAGAACTGCCGTTCAGCAACTGCAGACTTCGATATCACTAACGAGGAGAACAAGGAGCAAGAGAAGATCTTGCAGCACCTGCCGAGTCAACGACGCGCGAAGATAAATCTCTTGTAGGTTTTATGGATTTTCACAGGGTGCCGTTGCTTGTCCCTCAACAGTGTACCTGCAGGAGTCAAGGATTTGTTAGAAATTATAGTTATTATTATCAGATTACATGAGTGAACTCATCTAACATAAGTCTGTAGCACGGAAGACTGCCATACCTAGGCATATAGATGTAATACACAAACGGCCCTTCGGGGTTCGCCCCAACAACTTGCAGTGTTATAATAAAGTTTACCTAAGCGCAAGAATATAACAACGACTCTGCTTATTTTAAAAGCGCCTAAATTTACTAACACTAATAAAAAAAAGAAACTTTAGTTATTTTTACTTCATATAAATAAAACTTATATAATAATACTATTTATATAATTTATACAAATTCTTTTAAAGTAATTTATATATTTTTTAACTCTTTTAATTTTCCTTTAATTTTTAACTTAGAACTTTTTAAAATTTTTAGACTTTTTAAATTCCTTAGATTTTGTTTTAATTTTTCGGTTTTTGTTTTTTAGTTTTTTAATTAGTTTTTCTTATTTAATTTTTGTTTTGATTTTGTTTTAATTTCTTTTTACTTTCTCTTTCCCCCTCTTTTGTCTTCTTTTCTTTTAAAGCTTTGGTAGGATCAACCGCTAAATCCGGCCTGGGAATGCAGCGGGCTTATCTTGCTGTAGAAACCACTGGAATCTCGGTACATTAGTATAGCAGACAGCATCACCTGAAATCTGGGATAATTGACCTCGAGTCGACCGGCCGGGGTCAGAACGATAACCCTTGGATATTCCAGTAAGCTAGAGTCGTCCACTTTGACCATTTCTTATTTTCAACCCGCGATGTATGGTTCTGAACTCACTCGCCACGGCCAGCACCGTGACCACATCGTACGACAACCACACCACCGGAGTTTTGTCGCACAGGAAGTCGGGTCGCAACTATTAGATGCGACACATCAGCTAGCACTCAACCCCCTCTGGTGGCGACCCAGCAAGCTACCTCTATCCAGGTCACTCTCCGACCGCACACCAGGCCTGAAAGTACATACCCAAACATTCCAGGAAATGCGCCAGCCCCCACGATATTACAACGTACCTCCCTTCCGGGGCACAATTATGTCCGGAAGCTGGCAACGATGCGAGCTACTTTGTACACATCGGCAGCCGAGCCTGGCAACGCCTCA
Organism: Dendrostoma leiphaemia; assembly: GCA_026120015.1. Lineage (NCBI taxonomy): Eukaryota > Fungi > Ascomycota > Sordariomycetes > Diaporthales > Erythrogloeaceae > Dendrostoma > Dendrostoma leiphaemia. The sequence continues at coordinate 228,437 of JALRMF010000044.1, read as the reverse complement.
GCATAATGCGAGAACTCGTCTCGTTGCGCCGAAAGATGTGCGTACCTCAGGAGCACGCGCCCTGGCTGTACTTGCGCACTAGATGGTTGTTTCCATGTTCCGCAGGTACTGTGCCATGGCCATGACTGCGCTGTGAACGACGGTATTTGGCCCGCACTTGATCCCCGGGCCGAGCTATCGCTCTGAATGGGGATCGTCTAGCCCTTGCATAGTGTCTACCCCAGTTGTGCTCACCCCTCGATAGGAGCATCTATGCTCCGCAGAAACCCTGAATAGTGAACAACATACGGCATGAAAAATCAAGGCCTGTGCCATATCTTTGGTTCCTCTTTGTGGGGACCTACTGTAAGCGTGGGCAAAGCTCTGCTCGTACTAGGGCCGTTGAGAGATTCTAGAGCACTCAAACGTGGAGAACGCAACGTGACACTACGTCTGTTTGAGGCAGTAGGAAGCATTTGTGACCTTTTTTTCTCTCTTCCTTTTTTTCTTTCTTTTTTTCTTTCAACTCTAAACGATGCGTGTCTCGCAATCAGATAGGTATTTTCTTCTCTTTTACCCAAATGTCACCAATGGTTCTCATCGCTGACACAGTCAAAAAGGTTCGATCTTCTTCCTCCACCAGCAAGCTCCGTTAAGGGCGCCTGGGTTTACTGGGCAAATCAGCATGCGCCGAGGCGTTTCTGCTGCGCGTCCCGGCACGGATTCGATCAATGTGCTTATCAGATCCAATCACTGTGTCCATTTTGATTTTTTATTCTTTTACACCTATAACACTAATTGATTAGCAAGTCAAAAACCTATTTATAATTCTTAGCTTTTAGTCTATATTGTGTATTTTTTATCTAAGTAATATTTATAAGATGAAACTTTTAATTTTAATTTTAAGCAAAATATTTAAATAATTTTATTAAATGCAATAAAAATATTAAAAATAGTTCAAGAGCTGTTTTAGACATAGAAAGGCTATATGGGTAATAGTATAAGTCAAAATAATAGAAAACATTAAATATAGAAAACAATTTGTATGCAGGCACAGTGATCGGATCTGATAAGCACATTGATCGAATCCGTGTCGCACATGAAGTGTCGCCCGGTCGTATTGTACACGTTGCCAACCTTGGAAATCAGATTGGACCCGACCCGACTTGTAAGCTGAGCACCGGCAGTCTTTACCTCACAGGCAAAGATGGCAAACGGCACAGCTTTACGATTGAAGCAGACGAGACTTTGGGACCTCGTTTCAGACAAGGTCGCCAGGTCTCTCCGGCTGTTGAGATGTGTTGGCTTTGGCTCAGTCCACAGGTACTTATTGAGCCATGCTGTTCTGCGCCCAAAAGCAGTGGACTTTTGTCTTCCAAGACTAGACTCATAAGGCTGGGATCAAATTCACGTGCAGACTAACCAAAGTCGAGTGTCTTGATATCAACGTAAGAAGGCAAGGATGAAGCCGGATATCTTATCCTTCGCTTCAGCCAGCTTTAGAACAGGTCATACTGGACTCAACCTGACGACTGCTCTAGAACGAGTCTCAAGGCTCAACGTTACCCTAGAATGTGAAGTGCGACTGAGCATTGTTCCATCCCATTCATAAGGGCGAGAATGTTGATATTGTAGCCTTGGCAGACTTGAAGATTGAAACCAATACACGCGAAGTGCCCTCAGATTGAATTGAGTAAAGTGGGCTATGGAAATAATAATGTCCAAGTAGCCTTTTACCAGTGATGTGTGACTCTGGCGATACTTCAATACTGTTCACACTCATCATTGTTGAGAGCTTGTGGCCCCCCCCCCCTCTCGGTGACCTTTATGACACTGCTTAAGTAGAACCTTTCCAACAACCCTGTGCCGCTTGGAAAGGCACATGAGGTGGCATCGGCCAAAGCCGGAGGCTGCGAGATCTGTGCCTTTCGTGAAGCCGATTTCTGCCCGTTGTTTGTTGGATGGGGCGTCCTTGCCCAGGTGTATTTCCCATACGTGTCCAGGTCTACATCGCATCCCTGTCCTTCACCAGTTGTGTCTCGAACGGCAACCCAGCCTGCTTTCTTAACACCCCATACATCGACGAAGAGTCCATTGCTCTGTGCTGTTCAGCAGCAAATGCCCTGGCCTCCTGCAAGTGCTCAAGGGCCAGCTCGCCGACGGGCAGCCTTGCACCGGCCTCCCTTGCGCAGGCGATCCCGTGTCCGACGTCCTTCAGCGCAAGGTTGAGGTCCGACCATGGCCGTTGGTCCCTCGCCGGCATGTATGCACCCGTCGTCAGCCGTTTTGACATGGAGAGCGTCAATGGCCCATACTGCTGGTCGATGAGGGACTCCATGGCTTCACTGCCGAGGCCTGTCTTTTCAGCAAAGACGTGTGCTTCTGCTACTACCTCCATCATGGCTGCCGTCATAAAATTCCTGGGCTCGGGTCAGCCGGCGGCCTGCGGTGGTGATTCCAAAACCTAGAATTGTGCGGGTACAAAGGGAGGCTCACCCAGCTGTCTTGAGGAGGCTCGACTGCTTTGGATCCTCCCCTAGACGGATCACGCCCCTTCCCATGACACCGACCAAGTACGGACTGATAGCCTGGATCGCCTCATCCGGCCCGGCCAGGACGAACAACAGTTTGCCCTGTGCAGCGACCGGGCTCGCGCCGAACACGGGCGCAGCCACCAGCTTGCAGCCTCTTTCCGACAGCCGTGCCTGCGCCATTGCAGAAGACGATGGGTGGACAGTCGATGTGTCAACGACGACCTTCCCAGCGAGCTCTTCGCCGCCAGCCTGGATCACAGCGTCGAGCGTCGAGGCGAGCGCCACGTCGTCGCTGAGAGACATGAAGACGATGTCCGATCCCGAGATGAGATCGCCCATGCCGGGGCACGGCACACCGCCGATAGCTTTCAGCGGCTCACCCCGTGACATCGTGCGGTTGTGGTAATTCAGGCCCAAAGCGCCTGTCGACGACAGGTGTTTTTGCAGGTTCAAGGCCATGCCGAGACCCATAGAGCCAAGACCTAATGCCCGTTAGTTCTTTGTCCACTTCAAGATTGAGTGTTGCTGGCGTCAGCCACTCACCGATCCATCCAAGCCGGCTATGCGCTGCTGTTGTCGCGATGCTCTCCATCTTCTCAGAGAATGCAGCGATCCAGACAAGGATGTACGAGACTCCAATCACCGCAGATCCTAGTACCCGAGAAATGGAGCGTTTGTGGTGAGCAAGTTGACTCACTCGGAAGTAAGTACCTAGGCAGTGTCGCGAGGAGAGACGTCGAGTTGGGAGGATAAGAGCTCGGGAGCTCCGCACATGCAGCCCCGGCCCCGGCGTCCCGAGGTCGCAACAGAATCGAACTACCGGCCGGACTGACAAGCGACCGGAACTAATTACCTGTCATCCGCAATGTGACCCTGTTCATGGCGATTCTTTGATGTAATCGATCGTACCCAGGTACCAAAGCAGATCCAATTAAATGCCTGAATACCTAGGTAATTCCTCGAGCATTTGTTCCAGGAGTGCTCATTCCAATGGGTAGGTACTGCCCTGCGGAAATTGCCTGATCTTGAAAAGAGTTTTCTCAAACTTGCTCTATAAAGATTTATTATGCTAGATATTTCAGTACCTAGGTACTTGTAAGAATCTCACATTCTTCAGAATGCATGCCTAGGTCAATCCTAAATAGTAAAACCCCATGAAAAGATCAATTGAGCATATCAGGATATTGCAGGATGTGGTAGAAACTTTGGCTTCTCAAAAGCATTGTAGGCCACAAATCACTTAATCAGAATGTAACCAGCATTTTGCAAAAGCTGTCAAACTGGCTCAGTAAGTGAGGCTCATCACTCTGGGGCCTCTCTCCTTCCTAGGGTTATTATGAAGACTGGGGCAGTAGTGTGTCGATGTAACTTGTGAAAATATCCGGATCTCCTCACCAAGTTCTTGCCTTTGGTTGATCTGTACATCCCTCTTCGTGTCAAACCAAGCAAAAACAAGGAATGTCTTTTTGGTTGATCTGACATTGAAAGTCACCCTGGTCATTTGTCTACACTGTCTTGCTCATTGCTGGACGCCAGGCATTGTGTAAAGTCTTTAAACAGCATGCAGATGATGAAAATGGATGGCTGACCTGTTATGCTCCTGGGAATGCACAGCGTTTTGAGCCATGAGGGACATCACATGGCTCATCTGCAGCTACAGTACCTAGGTAAACGAAAGCCATGTATGCCTCAGGTGTACACAGCATGAACGACGAATCGGTAAAGTTCAATGTATGACTGATGATTATCAAGGGTGATGTAGTTCATCAAGCACCCATGTGTGCCTTGATCGGCAGGGGTAGTCGTTCCCCATATTGTTCCCTTTGCCTGTTGGCGTATCTGATGCCCTGTCTGACAACTCCAAGCAGAGCTTCAATATCATTGCAATGTGAAGGTTGCTCGAAAGTTGCCACTTCTCAGCACCCGCTGCGGCCCGGGGCTCTCAGAGCGGTAGTAACCGTTGAAACAAGCCAATTCTGTACCACCTGCGCAGTCAGCGGTCGGGACGTTGAAGCATTACTCGCCGAGTCGCCATGATCACTCCCCAAGCCACCCTGGAGTAATGATTGTGGGGATGCTCCGCTACGGATCTTCACACCTAGGCTTGGCCGCACGGCGGTCCTTCCGCAACCTTTTTTCCCGGTTAATCAAGTGGGTCTGCATTACTGAACGCCGAGACGCCCATTACGAGGCATTAAACATGGCTTCCGCCGGGCGCCGACGCTGCAGATGATGCTGGTTGGGAGGCCGGCCGGTCGGTCAGGAACTACCTAGGCATTACTGTAGCATAGCGCATGGGCTTGCTGGTTCTTGGCGGCCCCAGAAATGGGTGTTGTCACGACGGGGCTGAACCCCAGGGTCCTACTCGACAGCACTGACCATCGGTGATGGGATCGTCGATGACCGGTGCACACAAACCCCTCGTAACGAGGTCACGGGCGGTGGGACAACGATGGGGCGGCCATCTGTCGGTCAAGCCAAGCTCGAGGGACAGCTGTCATCTGGAGAGCCCGTGTATAAAAAGGGAGTGTTCAGTGCCCGGACGGGGAGGGGGGGAGCATCATCTCGCCGTTGAACGAACATCCCAAAGTTACCTACACCTTCGCTTCTCACCGCAAGACTTCACACACCCAGCCGGCCCCCCTCAGCCGTTCCATCGAACAACCAACATGTCCAACTTCCACTACACCGCCGAGGTCCCTAGCATCCGCGTCGAGGATGGCCACGTCCTGCACGCCCGGGTTACCAAACAGGACGGAGAACATGTTCATGCTCAGATCAACCTGAACCACTGCATCGGAAACGAGCATGGTATGCTGAACGAACCTCTGTCACGTATCACAAAACCAAGCAACTAACGCACGACAGGTCACTTCAAATGGGGCGGCGAGAGTATGCAGACCCCCCGGCCCTCCCCCCCCCCCTCTCTCTCTCTCTTGTCCTTAGCCGTGTCGCGCATTAGCTACAGGCACTCGGTTTTTTCGATCGGGGCGTTTGAGTTGCAAACAGGCAATCAGCGGACCTTGGAAAAGAGAGAATTGGAGGAAGAAAAAAACAATAAACCCCCCGCTGACGACGGTTGTAGACTTTTCCCACACGGCCAGGGACATCCGCTTCCACATCGAGGGCGACCAGCCGATCCTGCGGGCCAAGCTTCGCACCGAGAACGGAGAGTGGGAGGACAGGGACATCAACCTGACCGAGCGGATCATGAACCGTGACGGTCACTTGAAATTCGGTAAGTCTAATGCGCCTGACAACTACGGCGAAGACACGCCTTTGAGGAGGTTGCTAACAATCGCGTGATGAAGAGGAGTAAGACACGCGTCATCATCAATGACCTATGGCGGATGCCATGATGGAATTCTCCGGGGGCCCTGTGAGCACATGTGCACTGTCGGAAGCGGACTCACGAAGGGGAACAGACGCATGTGAGGCTATTCTGCCACTTGAGCAGTGTGAAAGGTGGAAATTCTGGACACTGTCAAGGCCTCTGTGAAGGTTTCGATGTAGATTCAAATTTGAACCATGCTGCCTTCATTCATTCGTGCTTGATTTGCGAGCAATATGTTGAATGGAAGCGACGGCTCCGGGGGGGGGGGTCATGCGAGCAGCGTATAGTACAGCCTTGACGCCCCAAAGCAATACGAAGTCGAACATGTTTTAGTCGGTGTGCGGAAACGACCGCATCCTGAAAGCAAGCTGGAAGAAAAGCCAAGAGCAGGTCATCGCAGCAGCCTATTGTTATGATTCACGCTCCACTGACCCAAGATCTCAGGGTCGTCTCATTTCTACTTTCTAGATACCGTGACCTACCTGCCCAGTACATAGGGTACTTGCGGCACTTGAAATGCAGACAATAAGGCCGTCATAGATACATGCTCTTAGGCACCGTCTCATTCGGCATTTGAGTTCGACAAGTCTGTCTCGCGGAGCAAGACCAACAAAAAAAGCTGAACCATACCAAGAACTCGCTACGAACACAGCTCTGTCCCAGACCCGCACTTCTCGGGCACATTCGATCTGCAGCTCTGATAGATCTAGGAGCGGAGTCGACCTTGATCGCGACGTTGAGGAACATGGCGCTTGTCTAGCGTGAGGTTGTGCTGCCTTCTCAAGCATGAATTTCCTGCCTCACTGGTAGAGGTAAATAGCAGTGATGGGGCCCGAATCACAGATCCGTGGCCCATACTCTCTTGGCTTGCTTTACTCACTACCTAAGTAGGTAGTGGACTTGATTGCAGAGGCTCAGAACGCAGCCACACTTTACATTTCAGTCATCCTGAACAACAAATGTGGGTGGGATAATTCTTAAAACTGCGGTCGACGGCTTCGAGTGGCAGTACAGAAGGATAGAACGTCCCATGACTTTTTCTTCTTCCTTTTTTTTTTTTATGGGGGGGGGGTGGGTGGTCTTTCGGTTGAGGCCCACATAGGTATACTTCAAACATAGACAGGGGCGGCATAAGCCGAGTTGGATCTGCCTGCATGGAACCGGGTTGATGAGCGTGACCCTGTAGATCATCGGTATCATCTATCCAAGACAAAGTTGGCAGGGCCAAGACTTCTGTTTTCGGTTTTGCTTGTTTGGGTGTCCGGTGTTCACAATTGAGTCAGAAGAAGCAGTCGTCTAGACCAGACCGGTGTGTGCGTGGCTCATCGTCATTGGAATTCCATTCATTGCATATCTGATTTTTGTTTGCGCCTTGAAATTCAGCACCCTCCTCCATCTTGGCTCTTGCCATTCTCCTCTGTCGCCGTAGAAGTGTACTCTCCCGCTGCTTGGTTGCGTGTCCAGCTTCGCCATTTCGCGCTTCTTGGTATCTCATGATGTAGAACAAAGTGAAAAAGAACATAAAGGTATGTGCAGTGAGGGTATAGAAGGTAGTGAAGAACTCTCCAGGAATGAGCGACTGGAGGAATTAGAAAATAAGAACAATAATATCCTGACACGCTTGTTCTGCTGCCACAGGGGGCACGGGGAATAAGGTAAAAGAATCGAAGAGCAACCACACAACAAAAGAATCGAATAACGCCTTCTCCCATCCCCTGTTCATGACATGCAATTCGCTGGGTTTCTTTCCAACAAGGCAGAAACTGTCCAAGCCAGAGGACGTTTGCTGACAGCGACAATGCTGTGCGAAAATCCCACGCACACGCATTTTCGGCACGAGCGTCTTCCTTGCCTGGGCCGCTTTTCGAAAGCAGTCGTATCGTGTTCCGTCGATGCGTTCCTCAAAAGAAGGTACTCGGTCCAGATGTGGCCAATCCACGGAATAGCCATACTTCCACCACAGGAAAGAGGTGCCACTCTCGCATTACACTGGCCACTGACTCTCCGCCCGTAACTTTCGACCTTGTCATTGGCGTCCACTTCGTCCTTCGGACGGCAAGCTTCCTTGACGCCCGGGAGCCCGTGCCTATATCCACTGCGGAGCCACAGTCTTCGCATGCCGATTGTCGGCAAAGAATGAACTGAAGAGGCTCTGAATGTCCGAAATGTACTCCTCAGGACTGAACTTGAGCAGGCCACGGTCCGCGAGATCCCTCTCCTCTTGCGTAGCCATGCTGCGAGTCTTCTCGGCCGCCTTGGAGGCGTACTCTTCGGCGAGTTCAGTCACCTGCGCCAATTCCTGTCCGAAGGGTTCCTTGGCAGCAGAAGTCGTCAACGCGGCGGGAACTGGTGGAGGTACTTCAGAGGTCGTCTTGCGCATGTGGTATGCGCCGACGGAGTGGTGGCCGCTAGCCGTAGTATTTGTCGATGTTGAGGACGCGCGGGAGAAGGAGCCACTCATCTTTGAGGACATGGACCGGCTGGACTGCTCCGAGAGCCTGGAAATGGACACCTTGCGATTTAACCGCTCCGGCATGGACGTCTTGTGGCTGAGGGACTCCTTCTTTTGGTGGAGAGCTTCGTAGGATCTCTTCGTGCTGTGAGATGGCGCTCGCTTGGGGATCGAAGGTACGGGTGGCGCATCCGCTGTCGTAGACTGACCCGGAAGGGTAAAGTAACATGACAGATGGTTCGGCACGGGGGCAGCAGGAGACTTGTCACCTTCGTCCTGATCATCGCCACGAGGGAACGCCGAGTCTGGACTGGTGGGCGGTGAGGAGGCTGCAGTTGGGCTGTTTTCCGAGTCGCCATCAGACCGAGACGAAATGGACGAGTAGGATGCGGCGGTCTTGGGCTCCTTGTGAATATCCGGGGCGTCGTAGGACAGCATGTTGGTGGTGGAGATCAGCTGGGTCGGTGCCGAGATCTTGGGGCCCTTGCGGATATCCGGGGCGTTGTACGAGAGCATGTTTGTCGTATGAACGAGCTCGACTGGACCAGAGATCTTGCTACGAACCGTGTTGGACCTGGCCGGCTTGGGCTCGCCATCGCTGCCAAAGGCCTTGGCCCGGCGGGTGGTAAACGCTCTGGCTAAAGACATCCTCGCTGGTTTGATGGTGCTCGTGGTAGATCTGATAGGAACGGGATGAGGTTAGGTTTAAAATTTGAACCAAAGTGGAACAAGTTGGAAGCTGCAGGTCGCACTCTGTTCGATTTGAATCGGAGGTGAGGTGGAGCTGAGGGGTCGCAAAGAACAATGGTGCGCGAGCGAGACAAGTGACGCGCGATGTCTCGACAGAGAGGTCACAGAGCGAGAAGGTCTGTGAAATCGTCGCGTAAATGCTGCCTCACTGACAAGAGATTGGTGACTTGGTGGTGGGTAGGATCTGCACCTCCTGACAGACTGAATCAAGAGATGTGGTGATTGGGTGCTACGTCCTGCAAGACCGCTTGCCGAGAGAGAGACGTAGGGTGACACAGGTGACCTTCCCAAGCGGGACAGGCGCACACACACACGAGACTCAAGAAAGTAAGGGAATGAATGAGGCAGGTGGCGATGTCTTGTCGAGTCGAAACAGTGGCTGGTCGGTGGTCGATTGTGTTGACGAGGGTGATTTAGAAGATCAACGAAACTGCGTCGTCACTGATCTCGGAACTGAGGATGGATGGGTAGACGGGCTCAATACTCGGCGGACCGGTTGCCACAAAGGTGAAGGTGAGCCTGGTGGCGACGAGTGGGTGTCGAAACAAGCGGTGATGGTTCGTTTGTTGTTGGGATCCAGTCCTTTGTGGAAGACGACGAAAGGGTCCTTGGGGGGAAGGCAGCAAGGCGACCTTTGTGAGTTGATCCGGACCAAGGCCGAGCGAGAGGTGAGAGTGAATTGAAAGGAGTGACTGGTCTGGGACCCTTCGGCGACAGGTGACTCGATCGTTGTTCCTGGTCCAGAGGACGGCCTCGAAAGAAGAAAAAAACCAGTGCTGAGAAACCTTGAATTCTCGATTCGGCGGTGACAGGATAAACGCTCCGATGAGAGGTCGTCGGTGACGAGTTGGGGTGGGATGAGGATGGGATGGGGTCGGGGACGGGGACGGGAACGTTTCGCGATCGACGGGCTCGAGTCGACAAAAGTATCCTCGGATGTTTTCTGGTCTATCCCGACTAGCTCCAACAGAAAGTTGGTCAGGTGTCACCCTTTCAACGTCTCCCAAGGTAGAGAGAGTTTGACAACGACCGGACGAGGTCGAACGTGACTTTGCGGCCGGGTGGTGGGTGAGGCGTGATCAAGGTGAGGTCCAGGTTTGTTTTGGGTGGTGTGCCCAGGTTGTTGGGTTGGGTTGGCGTGCCGCTGGTCAGGCCAGAAGGTCTCGCGGGCGGGTCAGGCCTCTACTTGGCTCTAGCTCTCTCGAAGGGACCGAACGATCTGGGAAGGAAGGTACGCAGTACCGCACACGCAGACTGCTCTCTCCTCTGTGTTCCTGAGCCGTAGCCGCAGCGGTAGGTGGTCCGTGGGGGACGGTGACGAGATACCAGGTCTCTTGTTGTGGTTCTGCGAAAGGAAGGTGGTTCTCGAGTCCTGCGAGAAGGGGCGAGTCGAGCCGTACGGGATTATACAGTACAGTATACACACACTCAGAATCGAAACGCCAGTGAGCCGCACAAGGAGTGAATTCGGCCTGGGGGTCGTCCAAATTATTTGGGTGAGCGAGAGAAGAGGACGGAGATCCGGGGGAAATGGACGAGGCAGCGAGGTAGAGTAATTAAAAGGGCCTGCTCAGCACGTTTGAGGGAGATCAAGGTGGGTACTATGCAGTACGCAGTATGGTATGGTTCTCGCTGTCGGTTACGAAGCAGCAGTCCTGTTTTGTCCCACCCAGTCGAGTGTCCACTCCACGTCCAACGATCGATGGATGATGGGTGGATGGGATATGTTCTCGCTCTCCTTTTTTTCGGACCCAAAGCCACGGAAGTCTGGAAGTACCCTTGCCTTTGAACCTTGTGCCGACTGGGGTCGGTAGGACATCGGCCTGCACGCCAATCAATATGAGGGACCCAGGTCACCACAACTTCAGATCAAAGGGACCGGGTACCATCCGCTACCCTTGCACTTTGCACCCTGCACCTTCCAAGGGTTCAACGTTTCCGTCCGCCATGCCCTCTTCGGTAAACTACTGCACATTCACAAACAGAACCAGTGGCTAGGCCTTTCGTAAGTCGGCAGTCTGAAGCATACGTGTCAAATACCAGCGGTACACGTATATATATACATACGTACGTACGATGTGAATCTACAAGCTCCAGCGATGGATGAAATTTCCTTGATGGGACAATCTTGTCATGACCTCGGAGATTTCGAAGGGAGGAGAGCACAAAAACAACCTCGTCCGAATATCTTGACAGTTCATTGACCTGAATGCCAGACTGGGTCCCACACTCCCCCCAATTCTTCCGTTCTGAGTTGCAGCGGTGCACTGACTCCTCCCTGACCCTGGAGTCAGGACCCTGTAAGTCATCCATGAAGCGGCAGTTGATTGGCCCCGATTGGAAGAAGGAAACCCTCTACTGCAGGAACAAGGAGTAGCGTACCACTCGCACCACCCCCCTATCCCTGCGCGTCTTGCCGTGGCTCCCTCTTTGCCCTATTTTGTGCCTACATGGTACTTTAGTACAAAGGTATGGGCAAAAAGCAAAAGAAAAAGAGAGAAAAAAGGATTATCAACAACGCGAGCAACTCATCCTTTATCCCCCAAGATCGACAGGCCGTCGCATCAGAGGAGCACGAACTGGATCGCCACCGCGCCGTCTCCCTCGTTGCGCTGGCCCCCCTTTGCCTGCATGCCTGCAAGCCTCCACCGGTCTGTCAGTGGACTGCTGCCAGACTGCGTGCATAGGATGCATCAGCCTACCCAGCATCACCGTGACCGTGACTCTTCCCGAATGGGTGGGGCCAGCGCATGGCACAATGCCACTACAAAGTAACTGCAACCCTATCGACGACAGTGACCAGGGCGTCGTAGGTCGCTTGACTGCCAATTCTCCCCCGACCTGGTAGTCCACGACCACGACGACAACCACCACGGCCTCGTTAGTCCCTGTCACGCTATGCATATGGTCCTATCAAGACGCTCGCAAACGCGGCACGAATCCTCGGTATCTCCAGGACGGGCTCGAAAGGATCGACAGCACCTACTTTATTGTAACGTGCGCCAGCCAACGTGTACGCAGCAGTATTGATAGGGTGACAGGCCAGACGCAGTCGCAAGAACGGACGAGGTCGGCAGAGGCATATTTCATCTCCACCATTCTCCATGGAACGTGCCAGCCTCTCACACCCAAAGGACTTGTGCGGGACTCCAGACACCTCACGGTATTTTTGACGGGCCTTTTCCTCTTGCCTCGCAGCTTCTGCATGCCAAGGTGGTGAACCAGACGGTGGGTATCGCGCAAGGGAGGCTGTTTGTTTCTAGGATTTCTGTGCTGTGCTCGTAGTGCAGCCCTTGAAACAGACGGCGGCAGCCGCGGGGTGTGCCACTGGCAGGATCCGTTTTAGTGGCGAATCCAGAGCTGACCAACCATCGATCCGTCAACCCTCTCCAGACCTTAGCACGACGTTTCAGAGACCAACGCTAGGGCCTTTTCGTCCGGATATCTGGACTGGCAGGCGTTTCTCCCTTCTCCATGCTTTCATGCTGCCAAGCTGCCATGGCTGCCCGTCAGCTCGTCTTTCAAGGTGTTGCAGTCACACCAAGCCCCGTCCCATATGTTCTTTCTCATCGCCCGACAGTGGGCGGCGAGTCGTGCACGCCGGGGACCTCGTATGTGGGACAGGGGGGGAGGGGGAGGGGGTTGGGCTCTGGCAGGTGCCCACAGACTGTTCGTCGGGGCCGTCTGTGCCACCCGCTCGCACTGCAGCATGCGAGATTGCATTTTGGATCGGGTGCCCTACGGCTGCCAACGCAGCGCGGCGTCCTTGCGGCACCTCGACCGTTGACATGTCCACCCGCAGCCGGGCGAGGCGGGCCGCGCTCACGGGCGCCCAGCTGGCTCCTGCTCATGATGATCGTCGTGATCGAGGGGATCCTGAAGTTCGCCGCGGGCACATTGCTTGAGAGCATGACATGTTCTGCGCACTTGAAACACACCACCTGCAACCCCCTTCTGCGAACAGGTAGAATAATGAGCCTGAAGTTCTGTTGCAGCATGCACCTGGCATCCCTGAAGCCAAGTGAGAGCCCAATCGGGCAGGCCTGGACTGCAAAACAAACGAGGGCAGTAGCAACTTTCTTGCCCACACAGCATGAACGGTGGGCGGATGCGAGCATCCGTGCGAAGGTTCAGATCTCGCGCGAAGTCGCAGAGCCCCAGGCTAGATCGTCACAGCCCTGGGGTACCACCATGATTCACATTGGCGCAGAGGCGCAGCAGGTCAACGCTCTCTCTCTCCCTCTCTCTCTCTCTCTGATGCTCCAGCACGAGCTCTGGGACCCTGCATATATATCACCTGCTGGGCCGAAATAGTCGTGGTGACCTCTTTGGATTAGACTTGTGCATGTTTCTGAACGGTCGCGGCCGCGGTTTTCAGGGTCGCATATCGGATGGTTGGGTGTTTCGACGGCGGACGACATCTGCTCTTGTCCTCGCGAACTAGATCGCCATCACCCGTGAGTGCATCGCCGTGTCACACGTTCCACGCCGTCGGCATTCTAATTGCCATGATTGCCCTAAAACGGAAATTTTGTGGAAGGTACTACACTAACCTCCGGGTTGATCATCAGACCTGTGTAGATCAGCCTCACCACAAGGTCCGTCGCAGGTTCGACCCCCATGAGCCTGGAAGGCCTAGACTTCGTGCTATACCAAGCGGCCACGTATGTTATTGATCTCACACTCAAGTGACATCCGGGTCTGACAGGTCTAGCACAAGTGCCGTATTGGCAGGCTCCTGATACACCGCCGTTGAACTACGATGGGTGGTAGGCTGGCTGGTCCTTGCAACAACGGGAGTTGCGAGCCAAGAGCTCAACTTTGTTCATTCTATATCACCAAATATTGTAGCCCAAGATGCCGAAAACTCCACGCCATGGTGAGAAAAACCGACAACGCCTCGTGACGTCCGAAGTCAAAATGCTTTTGCCCAACCGAGATCGCACATGACACCATCTTTCTCTCAACGAAACGCCATTCCATAACGCACGCTCCCTGCCCCCGTTGCTAAGCCGCCCCCCCCCCCCCGGCCCCCAAAAAACCGAACCCACCAGAACAGACATAATTGGCAATTCACTATTGCGATCACCCGCTTGCCGCGTCCAGGAGCTCCGAGATGGTAACGACCTCGTACCCCCTCCTCTTGAGCTCGGGCAGGACCTTACGCAGCATGGGTATCGTCCAGCTCCGTCTGTCGTGGCACACAATGATACCGCCGCTCCTCGCCATGCTTAGTATATGCCACGCGTTCAGCCACCAGTATGGCACCTGCGGGTCGTGCGGGTAGATGCTGCCCAGCACGAGCCTGTACCCCAGCCGGCTGACCATGGCCCGCATCTCGGTGCTGAACAGCCCGGACCCGGGCCGGAAGTACTGATGCCTCGGCCCGGCCGCCGCCGCCGCCAATGCCTTCTGCTCTTCATCGCCGCCCTCCTCCTCCTCCTCCTCCTCCTCCTCCTGCTGCTGCTGCTGCTGCTGGCCCGCCGCCGCCGCGGCGTCCGCATAGGCCTGCCGTATGAGCCCCTGCACCCGCCCGATCTGGCCCTCGAGCACGTCGAGGTCGAGCCCCCGCGCCGCCTCGTCGTGCATGGCGTGGTTGCCCAGCTCGTTGCCGCCCGCCACCGCCTCGGCCAGGACGTCCTCGCGGCCCTCGACCTGCCCGCCGATGACGAAGAGGGTCGCCCGCGCGTCGTTGTCCCGGAGGACCTGCAGGATGGCGCGGGTGTGCTCCGAGGGGGCGTCGTCGATCGTGAGGGCGATGATCTTCTTGTTCTTCTTCTCCTTGTCGCCTTCGCCTTCGCCGCCCCCGCCCTTGTGTTGTTGCTGCTGTTGCGACGACGACGACGACGAGGAGTAGGAGGGTGGGATCGAGACCTCCCACAGCACGTCGGGCCAGCGGTGCTGGAAGTAGCGTATGAGGAGGCGCGGCGGCCGGTAGATGATGTAGAAGGGGAGGAGGAGCAGGAGCAGGAGCAGGCAGAGGAGCGACAGCGTGGCCATCCTGTGCCGTCGGGCGCGCCGCTTGACCTTGGAGGGCAGGCGGAAGAGGGCGGAGAGGCGGATCATGTCATGTGTGTGGTGATCGCGGGGGGAGGGGGGCAGGGAGCGGTGATCGTAGACTGTGTAGGTCTGATTCGAGGCTTCATCTGTGTGGAGGAGAATGCATTGAGGTTCCCCGATGCTCGAGTGCCGGCCGGTTGCGGGACGGGGCTGAGCGAGGCTTTTGAGTGAAGGTGTCGAACCGAGCCGTCTTGCGGATTAAAATGACGATGCGATGTCACTCTGTCGTGCCGTCCAATGAGGCGGGTGGCCTGTGCTCCGGATCCAGGGTTGTAGGGGTCTAAGTGGCCGACAGGGGGTTCGTTTGACTTGATTCAAGCAACCCTATTTTGTATGGAGATTCTGACTAGGTTTGTGTAAGTAAAACTGCCTGTCTCGGCTACCACCAACCATACCAACCTATCCCCGTTCCTTAAAGTTTACAGGTCTCTGCAATGTTCTCTATACAGTCTTTTGCAAAGACCGAGCCAGTCAGTTGCCCTCGTAAAGACTAGTTGCCTTCGTGAGGGCTAATTACGTCTAAAACTTAGTCGGTGCCCCTTCCGCTCTTTCACTCACTTCACTCTCTCACTCTCACCATCCCACTCACTCACACTCCCTCTGTCTCTGCTTGAATTTGGGCAGCATTAATGTAGCAAATCCGTATCGGACGGCTGAAGAACAGGGGTGCATACTGCAATTGATGATTATTCCAGTTCTACAAGTCTAGACTACCCAAGTAGGTAAACTAAGCTGCCTGTGCATCCGCAATGATGGCGTCTGCGGCCTTCTCACTGGCCATGTAGATGGACAAGACAATGTAGAACCCGGGAATCTTGGGGAAGATGGAGGCGTCCACGACCCTCAGCCCATCAACACCGCGCACCTTGAAGTTGGCATCCAGGACAGCGTTCGGGTCGTCGTCCGCGCCGATGGGGCACGTGCAGCTGGCGTGGTGGCCCCAGGCCTCGTCCTGGGCGAACTGCTTGAGGTCCTCCTCGGACGAGATGTTCTGCGGGGGCCAGATGCGCTCGAAGGAGCCGTCGAGGGGGATCAGGTTCTCAAAGGCCTGGATGCCGTACTGCATGCCCTCGTAGACGGCCTGGAGGTCCTCCTCGCCGCCGACGCCCTCGAACAGGCTGTGGAAGGTGATGTTGGGCGTGTCGCGCGGGTTGCTGCTCGTCAGGTTGACCACGCCCGCGTTGTTGCGGCTGTGGCCCTTGAGCGTCAGCCACGTCCAGATGCTCACGTCGGCCAGGGCGTGCTCGGCGTAGTGGGGGAAGTAGCCCGAGAAGTAGGCGGGCACGCCGCCGAGGAACAGGTCCGGGTCGCCGTTCTCGGCCACCGTCGAGTGCTTGAAGTAGCCGAAGGCGATGCCGTTGGTCGAGTAGCCGCCCTTGAGCGCGCCGATGTCGTTGTCGATCCACGTGCTGTAGCACGGGTCCTCGCCGCCGTCGGTGCCGTTGATGTCCAGGAACGTGCACCTCTCGAGCAGGGAGAACGGGGTCGGCGCCTTGCCGACGATGCCGATCTCGTAGCGGTCCTGCATGTTGCCGCCGACGCCGGGGAGGTCCTTGACCACGGGGATGTCGAACGACTCCAGCTCGGACGCGGGGCCGACGCCGCTGAGCTTGAGGAGCTGGGGCGTGTTGAAGGCACCGGCGGCGACGATCACCTCCTTGCTGGCGTGAACCTGTCCGGGAACGCCAGCGTCTTCCGTCTTGCTGGCGCGCGCGTCCGCGCGGTAGATGCTCTTGCCCACAAGGTACTCAACACCGGTGGCCCTGGGCTGGTCGCCCGACTCGTCGAAGTTGATCTTGGTCACCAGCGTGTTGAGGGCGATGTCAAGCTTGTACTTCTTGGAGCCGTCGTCGTTGGTGGCGGTGGCAACATCGTACACAAAGTCACGCGGTGAAGAGCGGGTGTACCCGGGGTCCTTCATGGAGAGCGGGATCTGGTAGATGTCGTCGAACTTGTCTCGGCTGGGCAGATCAGTGTTGACGTCCAGGGCCAGAACCTCAAGCAGACCGGTCACAGTAGTGATGAGCTTGCTGAGCAGGGACTTGCCCATCGTGGTAGCTGCCGCAAGGACGAGGGACAGCACCTTGCGATCCTCGAGGATCAGAACCGCGGGCGTGGTCTGCGTCTGGAGCCATCCGCCGTATCCATGGGAGGTGCTGTCGAGCGATCCGGGGAGGTAGTGGCAGTCTTCCAGCTTCTTGTAGTACTGCAGCATGTTGTCGGCCTGCCACGTATCATCACCCGTGACCTGGGCAATATAGTTCCAGTCATTGTCCTGCGGCAGGATGGTGACCAGGGCATTGTGCTGCGAGCAGCCGCCCAGGGCGCCAACACGGGGGTAAAGAACGCCCAACAGCTCGGAACCCTCGGGTGGATAGAGCCCAGTGTAGATGTCCCCATCAGGCGTCCGGTAAGATATCTTGCTATCCTTGCGGGCCTGTGTCTCATCCGAGTAGTGGTTGACGAAATAGTCCCAGGCAATGGGCTCGTACTCGGATGACAGGACGTGCAAGGCCGGCACCTGGACTTGGGGATCTTCCCCATGGTCCTCGCCGGCGTCAATAAGCAGGACGCTGTAGTTCGCCAAAGCCAGTCGGGCAGCGACGGGCGCTCCTCCGGGCCCGGAGCCGACGACGACATAGTCATATGTGGAGTTGTTCACAGGACCTTTCGCGTTGAGCATCGGGCCAAGAGGCTCGAAACTGCATAACAATGCATAAGGGTCAGCATAAATCATGAAGTCCCCTGTCACTGTGCATCGGGCTAGAACACAGGTGATGATAACGATGACTTCTAAAGATGGAAATACCGAAACTCACGCTGCAAACGCAGCCCCCAGCAGGGCCGCGGTGGGCACGAGGGACTTCATTACGGTCAACAACCTGGAAGGCAAGCGCAGCAAAATGAACGGGAGGTCCTTGAAATTGTGTCGAATGGGGACGAACGAAAGGCCTTTGAGAGGCGCAAGGAGTGATTAGGCTTCACGGCGGTTGAGCAATTCAAAATGAGTGACGAACACCACAACGGTGTGTGTAGATAGGACGCAGGCGTGCTGTGAGAGCCGACCAGGGGAACTGATCCCGCAGAGTAAGTATGGATTTCATGTCTTAAATCTATTGAATCTATTCATACCGGTAATCCCATTTGCGATAATTGACATGGAATCCTGGAGTCCACGGGTTCTAGAACTCTGATTGACTCAGGTGACGGCCTTCTTATGTGGGCTGACGGATGAGGCTATTCACAGTAGGGATCATCGCCTAATTTGGTTTCCCCTGACGATCGTATTAATTTTTGGGTCCTCGCCTGCGTCTGCTGTCAACTTGTCATGCTCTTGTCATCCACTCTTGACACTTTTTGCCAACAACCAATCAAAAATAGTTGTGGGACCCTTCCCACGAGACACATCACTACTGTGTATACTGGAACATGTGCAACGCTCAGTGGTATCCAGGCACGTACTTTTTTGTATCAGAGTCGATTTTGATGGACAGACATTTCCGGTCATGACTCTTAAGACAAGACTCCAATCAAAAGCCATCACTACCTACCAAGGTAGGTACCCACAGACGCAAGGCAAGGAGGCCTGGGATCTTTTCGCCTCGCTTGCGAGCGTGTTACGGCTGCTCTGGGGGGGTTACAATGTGCTTTCACTAGGTACGTGTATGGTAGCCAGCGCCTCTTAGCCTGCCAAACGCCTCATAGAATGAGAAACGCCTAACGTGCACAGCGTCACTCCCAACCCTTAGGATGGTTCCGCGGCATAGGAGGGCATACATAGCATGGCCTGCTCAAGAGATTTTTCAATGTCTCATGTGGGTGGCCATTCGTTTCTCCATCTAATACTACTCTTGAGGTTCACTGAAGCTCATTGGTTGTACCAAAATCCTTCCAAGCCCGGCCCCATTTACCGGTGGTGATCTAAGCGGGTTGCTACCTGAGTAGGTAAACGAGTCAGGTCACCGGGGAACCCGGGGAAGAAGAGAGGAAGTGGTGCAACTTTATACCAAGGACAAACGTCTGTAAAACGATCAACGATAAAAACGATGGACTGTGCCCTGATTCCCCGGCCTGCGGTCTTCCATTTCGAGAAAGCAGCTCGCAGCCCCTTGGCGGATGTTGACTTGTCACTTGTGCTTGCTCGTGTTCCCGAAAGCGCCAATCCAGCGAAGAAGCCGAGCACTATTCTCCCGCGGCCATGAGGCTATCCCAGCTGTGGACAGCGCTTGCTGTCACCTGCATGGTGTCTAATGCATCGGCTGAAGACTCCTCGAGCGCGCTAGCGGAGGCGGTGGCCATGTACCCAGCCTGTGCGGTAGGTGACCCTTTTTAAACCAACCCGCCAGCCCCGCGACCCCAGAGAGGGCATGTTGAACTAGCGTCGAGACTATTTGCTGATCATGTTCCGTCCATTTCTTTTAGCTCACCTGCCTGGGAGAACTCATCCCGCAATCAGCTTGTCAACTCACGGACATTAACTGTCTCTGCACAAACGTACCGCTCAACACCAAACTGTCAGCCTGTGTCTTGGCAGGATGCAACTACGAGCAGATATTCGGTAAGACATTCCTTGCCGTGGGCGTAGTGTTTTCCTGCACCAGAAGTACAAGGGGCATGGAGCTCAGAAGGAGGATCGGAGGACCAGCAAGCCAGCAAGCCAGCAAGGGATATATATATGTATGGAAAGCAAAAGGCTGAGCTGACCCTTCTCTGTTCTCTCAGCGACGAAGAATGCCTCTTCGACTCTGTGCGGTGCGCCTGTGCGGGATCACTCGCTCACACCGACCTTGGTGTCGGCCGTGGGCTTCGCCCTCGCTTTCATCGTGTACCTGCTGAGACTCTGCTCTGCGTTGCCCAAAAATGGCCGTGCGCTGGGCTGGGACGATTTGACAA
Organism: Dendrostoma leiphaemia; assembly: GCA_026120015.1. Classification (NCBI taxonomy): domain Eukaryota; kingdom Fungi; phylum Ascomycota; class Sordariomycetes; order Diaporthales; family Erythrogloeaceae; genus Dendrostoma; species Dendrostoma leiphaemia. The sequence continues at coordinate 208,435 of JALRMF010000044.1, read as the reverse complement.
TCACGGCTACCGTGCTGCTCACCATCCCCCCGACGATATTCGCATTTCTGTGTGAGTACTCCTCCCCGTGGTCTGCAGGCCTTGCAAAGACATTCCACCTCTGACAATACCAACAGTGACTAGGAATGGTCTGGGGAAGGATATCTGGACCCTTCCTATGTGGAAGATTGAGAACGTTCTATTTGTGAGTGTGCCGCCAGCCTGAACGCCACCTGGCTGGGCAGCAGTTGACATGACAGCAGTATTACTTCATAGGCGAGCTCTTCTATTTCGCTGCACAGTCCATGAACAAGATCTCCATTCTCGTGTTCCTGCTGCGTGTTTTTGAATACAACAACCTGACCAAGGTTATCTGGGCAACCATCGGCCTCTGCATCGCGTACGCCGTGTCCTTCTTCTTCGCGACCTTCTTCCAGTGCTGGCCCATCAACCACGCTTGGTTGCAGCTAGAGGAGTGGCACCAGGGCCACTGCAACGACATCCATCTTCAGGGCTGGCTCAGCGCTGCGTTCAATATCGTTCTGGATATCATCATCTTGATCCTGCCTTTGAAGCACCTGTACGGGTTGCAGATGAACCTGAGGAAGAAGCTGCTGCTCATCGGCCTGTTTTCCTTGGGCATCTTGTAGGTCCATCAGCCTCCCGAGATCGCGCAGTCAAGACCGCGAAGAACTAACAGTGCTCTCTAGTGTCACCCTTGCCAGCGTCATTCGCCTGCGTGCCCTCGTCACTTTCGCCAACTCGACCAACGTTACCTACGACTACATGGAGGCGGCCGCCTGGAGCACCATCGAACTGTACGCAGGCATCATCACCGCCTCGCTGCCTGCAGTCCACCGGCTGTTCGTCAACCTGGGCGTCAGCCCCGCGTGGCTCAGCGTCAAGTCAAAGCTGTACAGTGGCTCCTCCAGGAAGTCGCCCGGGGCCTCGACCATGGGGTCTTCGGGTATGGCTACTTCGGGCAAGCCCAAAAGTCAACGGCTCTCCATCAAGCGCGGCGACGACGCCGACTTCATCCCTCTGACGGATGTGGAGAGCGCGAAGGCGTGGAAATAGGGAGACGGTTTATATCAATGTCGTCGCCCTTTGTGGGTGTGAAGTGCATTGGTTGGGGGGGGGGGCCGGAATGCCTCCCGAGGTCTGAACCAAGCCGTCGTTGCGCTCAACAGCAGAGCGCCCACGGTAAGGACCAAGGATCGCCAAATAGCACTACCTATCAGAAGCGAAAACAAAAGCGAAAGTACAACTTTCCCACCACTTCTTTTATCCCTTTAATCCCTTCAGCTTAACTCTTTCTTGGCGGCGTGGATGGGTAGGAGAAACAGAGCACTACTACATCCACTGTAAACAACGTTGTCGTTAAAAAGAAGAGAGGAAATTGCTCTCTCGACAAGAGTAGGACGACATAGGGTTCAAGTACCCAACAGCAGTCACGTGTCCTCCTCTTCGATTACATAAACATACTATTTATACCCATCCCATCATCGTTTACAGGTATAAGGTGCGTCTAGTAAGGGGCCGGAATGTCTCTAAACCAAGACGTCGGTACGAATACGCACAACGGCAGATTAGAAAGCGCCACTTTCTGCCCCAGAAAAGCTTGTTCGAATAGAGAAAGGTCAGCAGCTTCAATAATACTCCTGCAGCTAGCAACGACAACAACAATGCAGGAACGCATTTTTATTTCAAATAAAGCTTGAAGCCTACATTGTATAAATGATGCTTCTCCCGGATAAGAAACGCATGCGGCTCTTTCCTCTTCTCTGACTCGCTCAACATCTGCCATGAAATTGTAGAAGTTCAACTCGACTTCGCGCTCTATCTTGTAGCGAGAGATTTCGCCTGGCATCAGCAGCACTAGGTAGTGAACGCAGAAAAGGACGTGAACACCCAGAATCACAGTGTCAACACTAATCTACAAAGACTGGCCTGCACAGGGCTCCACATTAGCCGTCAATGCGCCTACCTGCTTCTATTCCAGCTGAACTTCGGGACCCGTGGACACAGTACCTACATACATATGTATGTAGGTACCTAAGTGACAAAGGCAATACAATAAAGCACAGTTTGATGCATACCTAGGCAGTATTGACGCAAGTAGCAGACAAAAGCCCGACTATTGCCATCACAGGCTGCTTTCTTCTACCTCTTGTTAAGTACTAAGCAGATTATTCCCTGCAACAGCCAAGTCAGATCGGCTCCAGGGCTCTCGTCTACTATTTTATCCGTTTGAGCGTGCCGCACCTAGCCTACTCTACCTAGGCACTCCCCAGGGTCGGTCAGCTTCCCCGTACCAACCGAAGAAGCCAGATGTACAGAAGAGCCACTGATGTTCCACGAGAATCCCGAGGTCAGCAGGATTCAGTGCCCCCTCGACTGCTCTGAGAGCGGATTGCGTCACGTTGTTCAGGGCTGTGGGACTGAACGGCTGAGGTCCACGCCCAAGGGGACTGCTGGAAGAAAAACGAGTCATTGAAGGAGTCGATCCCAATTGTCGCCTACAACAACCGACGACGGTGAGTGGGTCACCGCACATCACCGCATGCCGCATGGTTACAGCTCGTTCGCACACGCCCAGCCGACCATTGTGACTGTTTTCATTGGCCTTTTTGGCCATACGGTGCTCCACCAGAAAGATACATCCTGAGATGAACTTTTGCCCCGTTGTGGTGGCATTTCATGATTCAACATGCATTCGGGGCCAGAAAAACTATTATAGGAAGCGAGATGGAGTTTTAGAGAGGCGCGTCGTTAGCTCTGGTAAAGTATGCTGCAGTGCAGGGCTGAAACCAGATCCATTCAACCGTTTTCGAGGAAAATATATGACTTGGGGACGAGCCAATACCATAGCAGATGAACGAGATCAAGCTTTCCAATTAGCTCGAATTGACCTTACCCGCAAGCCTCACTTAATATTACCTACCTAGGTACCTAGGCGTCGAATCATTGCCCGGCTACGTTCTAGAAGCAGCAAAGGGGGGAGCACCGCTCAGCCGAACCTTTACTTTATTTCAGCCCTCCAGAAATGTCGACGCAATAATTTGACCACCCCTCTTTTTTCTTTTCCGTACACTCACTTGCAGCACCACTCGTTTACTGCATTCATTCCATGCCAATTCTTGTCGCTCTTTGATCTCTGCTTTGAATTTGTTTGTTTGTTTGTTTTTTTGGGTACCTATATTGCATTTCAGACAGAACAACCGCCGTCATGGTCCTCCAGTCTCGTGCCTTGCAGGCATGCCTTGCGGCTGCTTCTGTTCTGGTTCCATTTGGGAATGCCTTCCCTACCACTGAGAACTTAATCAAGCTCGTTCGATCCGATCCAGGTGTTGAGGTTGCTCCGGACCACTTCGAGAAACTCCATGAGCGACTGCTTCGACTGAAGGAGAAACGACTTCTGTTTGATCCGATGACAGAACCAATCGACGGTCCGTACAACCTGGGAAGCCAACGAGCCCAGACTTTCCTAGGCCGAGTCTCAATAGTAGCCAACCTAGGTACAATTGTAGTGAGCTGACTTGCACACCTCGGTAGTCACCGGCGAACATGCTTTCCAAGCTCCAGACCTTGACAACGGTGACCAGCGGGGGCCCTGCCCTGGACTCAATGCCCTAGCTAATCACGGTTATATACCCCACGACGGTGTTGTTGGGGTGTGTGATATCCTTGATACGGACTGCATCATCTATAGGAGGCATAGGCGTATACTGACACTCTATGGTTTGTAGTTTGTGGACCTCATCGATGCTATCAACAGTGGTAAGTTTGACCCCGGGCTTATCATCCAACAGCCTGCGAGGAGATGAATGCAAGCGCGTACTCAGACTCGGCCAGTATTCAGCACATGCTAAAACACGGCCTATAGTCTACGGCATGGGTGTCGAACTGTCCACCATCCTGGCCATCATGGGCACGGTCGGCGTCGGCAATCCGATCTCCCTGGACCCGGGCTTCTCCATCGGCGGCGCGCCGCCGGACGACAGCATCTTCTCGTCCAACATCCTGGGGAACCTCTTGGGGCTGCTCGGCAAGCCCCGCGGCCTCCAGGGCAGCCACAACTGGATCGAGGCGGACTCCTCCAACACCCGTGACGACCTGTACGCGACGGGCAACGCGTGGACCATGAACATGACGCTGTTCATGGAGGCGCTGAACAGTGTCGAGGGCGACGTCATCACCATGGAGGACATTGGCGCCCGCGCCGCGCAGCGTTTCGAGGAGAGCATCGGCCTCAACCCCTATTTCTACTATGGCCCATACACGGGGCTCATTGCGCGGAATGCCGGATATGCCTTTGCTGGACGGCTACTGAGCAACCACTCAAAGGAGTTCCCTGGTGGACAGTTGAGTAAGTTACAGGGAGTCTCCCGTAAACCCTATCCAATTCTGGATTTCCAGTGGCGGAACTTGCCGAGGGAAGGACAAGGACAATGACTGACATTGATCCTAAACGCGCAGCCAAAGACGTCTTCAAGAGCTTCTTCGCTGTATACGAAGAGAACGACGAGCTCAGGTACAAAGAGGGCTGGGAGCGCATCCCCGAGAACTGGTTCCGCACGCCAGTCGACTACGGCCTGGTACAGCTGAACCTGGACCTCGTGGCATGGTGCCTCCAGCACCCAGCTCTGCTGAGCATCGGCGGCAACATGGGCGAGGTGAACACGTTCGCGGGCGTGGACCTCGACGACGTCACCGGGGGCCTCCTCAACGCGACGAGCCTGCTCGAGGGGAACAACCTCTTCTGCTTCGCCATGGAGGTCGTCAAGACCTTCGCGCCGAACGCGCTCGCGCCGCTGTTCAAGACGCTCGAGGCCCCGCTCAAGCTCATCGACGACGCGCTCGTGGGCCCGCTGCTGGATATCGGGTGTCCGGCTTTCAAGGACCTGACCATGGGCGGGACCGACCTCTTCTCTGGCTTGGGTGCAACGTACCCAGGTGCCAACAAGACTGGCTTTGGATTGTAGGGATCCCGGTGGCTAGGTAAACCTTGGAACTTCCAACTCGACCTGCCATTGCAATTCGGAGTTGTGCCAGGTTGCACACAACTCATATCGAATGCATAGGGCATTCGTAATTATTCTCATTTACCTTCATCAATCCATCGTATGATGGCTATGATACCTCACGCATCGACGTGCCTCGTCCCTAATACGGCCGGAGAAGCCTCATTTCACCTTGGAAGAATCACGACTTGCACAACGAACGCCATCTGTCGACGGCGTCGTATAGAGATACGGAGCTTGCAAGTAGTAGGGTTGGACGAAGTTAAGCCGGATGCAATGTTCTTGGGGAATTCTTTCGCTAGGTATACTTGAAAACTTGGTGCGCATTGCATCTCCCCCAAGTTTTCTAGCTCGTTGATGCGTCTATGTCTTATTGTGAGAAGAGACCGTGACCGGATGATCTTTTCCCTTCGCAGCTGGTTGACTTGTGCACAACTTTCCGAGGACGACAAGAAGCCTGAATCGGGCCGGCGGGACCTGACCGTACTCTAAGCCATGTCCACTACGAAGGGATCCTTTGGTGATTTGGAAGCACCATTATTCTCCTCACTACCCCTATACAATATCTTAGATCGACGAGTATTGCCGCCGAGCCCAGGGAGGAGGGGCGGGAATTATCGCCACCCGCGGCCACCCTAGGGTTACCATCTTCGATGAGCTTCATGATCGCTCTTGTTTGATGATTCGATCTTGTTTCTTATACAGTCAAGGGAAGAAATCGGATCCTGTCATCATAGAGATGACCGTATTTACCCAAAATGCGACAGCAACACTCCAGCAAGTCCCTGGGTGGGCCCAGTGACTTGTAACCAAAGTATTAAGCTTCTCTGTGTCGTGAGGCGGCAGTTGTGACTCTGAGTTCCACAATAGGAATGGCCTTTCCACTGTCTAGCAATGCCGCGTTGCCCCCCTCCGCAAGGCATCACGATTCACAAGGAATGAACGGCCCAGAGTGTGGCGTTCTTGAAAGGCATGCTACATGGAACATGTAGCTCTACACCGGTCTTCGATGGAATACGCACCTGGGCAACCACCCTAGGACGCCGTCACGTCAACATCCTCATCTTCACCGGCTATGGCGTATATGTTGATTCGAATGAGAAAATCCTCAGCTGTGAGAGTTTCAAAACAGCACAACGCACACGTCGCCGAGTAATGAGAGAGCAATTGTGCCATTCCTCGCCTGGCAACAAACGCATCGATGTCTCAGCCATACGATTACGACTCCAATCAACGTGACACATATGCCTGGGAATATGCCGATCCAGTAGTAGGTCAACGAAAGCGGAGTGATTGCATAAACGGGAACCAGAAGTCCCAAGACATCACCCAGCTCACGGGCCGAATGATCATCAGACAACACCTCGAAGCTTGAGCAGCACAGCCTACGGCCATATTGATAGATAGTAGATGGTAAATAGATAAATGAGGAGGGCTCCCCCTACCTACTTAGGCATGCGCTGATCAAGTTATTTTGAGTCCATCACACCGCATCAAACACTCGTCATATCAACTCTCACTGCCGCAAGTCCAAGCTGTTAGGCTTTTTACAGTCATACCCAGGTAACCCTCGAAGATGAAGTTCTTCCACGCCGCCACGGCCTTGTGCCTCTCCTCCAACGCATGGGCAGCCGCAATTGCCCCTCGTCAGGGCACCACGGTCATCGATGCCATCGACCAGGCCCTCAAGGCTGTCGAGCAAGCTATCCCGACGTATGAAAGCGCAATTGGTGTGTGGATCTAGACTTTTTATGTCAAGGGGATGAGCGCCTGGCGCCTGGCGTTCCCCAAGATTCATCAACGGTCTCAGCTTGAGCAAAGTCCCTATTGCTGATCAGGTTTTGCCCAAATACAGCGTCCGCTGTGACCTCCCTCGGGGCGGCAGTCCCAGCCAATGCCCAAGCCGTTCTGAATGTGGAGGCAGAGGTCACCGCCAACCTGAACAGGATTGGCGCTGCCCTCAACGCCACTACTACGGCCATCCTCCAGGCGACCGCCAACGCAGTTGGTGGCGCAACTGGTGCGGTCGCGGCTCTCACGCAGGCTGAGCTCAACCAACTCGGCTCGATCGTCGCGACCCTTGAGAACATTGTCTCCGGCATCCAGATCAACGTAGCGTAAGTCTTGTTCCCACCTGCCCGGCGGGGACTACCTACCCACATCCCCGCGATGAGACGACATCGATACAGCGCAAGCTCACGCGTGTGAACACTAGGTCCCTCGGCCAAGTCGAAGTCCTGCTCGGGCTTGCCTTCCAGTCCGAGGTGACGGCTCTGCTAAACTCCCTACAATCGCTCGCCGCCCCCGTCGTCTCCTTTGTGCAAGCGGCCATCACAGCTTCCATCAACACGCCTCTGGTCGGCCTCGCCGGGGTGCAGAATGCCCTGGTCGGTGTGGCCAAGATCGTCAACAGCCTGGCCGCGTCCATCGGCCTGGGCCAAATCTTCAACCTCGCAGGAAACACCGTAACTGCTGCCGCCGGAACGGTTGCGTCGTGAGTGGCACCTAAATCTCTCCCCCTTTTCGTCTCGAGACAAGCCAAGGGGAAAAGGAGAAGAAGAAGAAGAAGAAGAAAGGTTGTTGAATCACAAATACTGACAAATGTGCGTCAAAAGGACGATCGGCGCGGTCGGGCAAGCGCTTGCAGGCTCGCTCGGGACGACCATCGGTGCTGGCGTAAATATTGGAGCATCTCTGGGTGCCCTTCTCGGGGGACTCTGATCAGGGCAAACGCAATTGGATTGAGGCGGCTGCCACCTGAGCGTTGGCTTGTCCGGTGAAGCGCATGGGGTGGCGTAGATACTCTTCTCTTCGGCAGGGCGTAAAGACCATGCCGCTTTTGACTTCCAAGGTTGTCTTGCTACGCGCTCAAGTGTTTGGCCAGTAATTATGAGAGGGATTCCATGTTCGAAGGAGACATAATCTAATGGATCAAGATGCCTGTCGTTCAACACTCAGAGCCCATTGTTGCAACGAGCCGTCTAATTCTGCTTGGCGACGAGCTGTTGCAAGTTAAACAGAATTCCACACTAGACTGCCTGGCCAAGGTAGCAGTCTTGTTGAATCAACGAGCTTAAACCTTGAGAAAAGAGAACAGTTCAGCTCATCATTGGACCGATGCTACACCCGTGTTTGTGTAACTTCGGCGAGGAATGCAAGTGTAACCAGCATTAACCATGCATTGCTGTCCTGCCGAAAAGAGTTTCGAGGTGCCTGAGTAATGAGATGAAGTGGGTTGATCAGAAGTCAGACAGCACCTTTAATGCGCTCTCGTATTGAGCGTGAACTGATCGTGCCATACAAGTGAGTGAAATTGCCACTGCTCAGGACGTGCTGCCGTTCTCCCGCAGCAGCGCCTCGAAGCCCTGTAAGAGATCCTCTCTCAGGTCCTCCCACCCTTCCACACCGACACTGACCCTCACCACCGTCTTGGCGATGCTCTTGTCCGTGATGGCCCTCCACTCGATCAGACTCTCCACGCCCCCCAGGCTCGTGGCGTGATGGAAGAGGTGCAGCCTACTCGGCAGCCTGCGCGCGTCGTCCGCCCTCTTGGTGATGATGCTGAACACCGGGCCCCAGCCCCTCGGCATCTGCCTCCGCAGCCAGCTCCCCTCGACCCGGGCCTCCGCCTGCAGGCTCGCGTGCTGGATCCTGTCCACCACACCGGCCACCGCGCCGCCCGCTCCCTTCCTGCTCTCGGCGTCGAGCCACGCCACCAGCCGCGCGGCGCTGCGGCTCTGCCTCTCCACGCGGATCTCGAGCGTCCGCAGGCTCCGCACCCCCAGCCAACCCTCCAGGCTGCCCATGACGCTGCCCAGGAACAGCCTCTCGTCGAGCAGGCCCCGGACCCACCCGTCCCGCGCGGCCCTGTCCGGGTGCACGGCGAGCACGCCGCACAGCATGTCGCTGTGCCCGCCAAAGTACTTGGTCCCGCTGTGCATAATCACATCGGCGCCCCACCGGAACGGCTCCAGCAGCGGCGGCGGTGCGAACGTCGCGTCGACGCTCAGGAAGCAGCCCCTCTCGCGGGCCCGGGCGGCGTAGAACTCGAGGTCCCGCGCCTCGCCCGTGGGGTTCAGCGGCGTCTCGACGTGGATCAGGTCGCCGGGGCCGAGCCTGTCGAGGTCCGCGGGGTCCTCGAGCTCGAGCCTCTCGAGCCCCGTGAGCTTGGCCACGAGCGCGACGACGCCGTGGCACCCGTGGTACCCGGCGCCGATGGCGACGCGCCGCGGGTTGAGGTACACGAGCAGCGCGTGGAAGGCGCTCAGGCCGCTCGAGTACGCGACCGCGGGACCCCCCAGCAGCGCCGACAGCACGGCCTCGAGGCGCGTCGTGTTGGGCGCGCTGTCGCGGCTGTAGATGTGCGAGTCGAAGGGCGCCGCCGGGTCCGTGTTGTCCCAGGGCCGCAGCTGCGCCGGGTCCGCGCTGTACCGGAACGTCGTGGACGTGTGCAGGGGCGGGGCGACGGCGCGGTGCGAGTTGATGTAGTCGTCGGCGTGCACGGCGAGGGAGGACAGGGAGAGGGGGTGGTGGGGAAAGTGAGAGGCGAGGGCGCCCGGGCCCGAGGAGGCGGAAGTAGAAGAGGCCGCTGGGTTTGCGGCTTCGGCAGCGACGATGGTGGAGGTGGAGGGCCCGGCTTCGTCGACCGGAAGGCCCGCAGGATGAGATGTGGCGCCGGCGCCGGCGCCGTCGCCGTTGTGGGCGGAAGCAGGCGCCATGATGATTCAAGAGGTGTCTGTTGCCCCCGTCTCGTAAAGACTATGAGGTTCCTCGAGTTCAAGCAATATTCGGCCAAGAATCCCTACCGATGTGGGTTCGTACGAGTAGTGAGAAAACACCAGATGAGATCTTCTCATCAAACACCAGCCAAGCGCAAAGTTAACAACAATAGAGTGAAATCTGTATGAATGTACGGTTTCGTCGCTAGAATCGGGCTGAACAGATGGTTGACTAGGTATTATAAAAAGAAGAAACCAAACAGAAAAATTCCTTCTGTGAGTGGTCTGATGATGTTGTGCTCGAGAAGCAGGACTCGTTGACCCGAAATGGCGTAATAGAGGGCCCCGTTATCGGGGCCGGGATCCGGGATCCGGGATCCGGGATGGTGCGCCGGAGGCAGGACTGGACGTTGAGTGACTCGGAACGACCCGAGCATTTGCTTGCGAACGTTGTCAAGGGACGAACTCAAGAACCCTTGTTCTGAAATCTGACGAGGTCCGGTGCTAGACTGCCAAGTCATCGCTGTAGGCCGTAGGTTGTGGGATGTGAGCTCAAACGGACTTTTGAAGCACACAACCAACACGCTTGGTCACCGAAGGCGATTGTGAATCTTGAAATATATAACTTAATGCATTATCATTCAATGGGTATTGCGGAGGCATTCATAGGCCTCGTTCCCTCTGCGAGTATTTTTAAATCCTGTTAATCTTATAAGGCATCTTTGCAACTCCGTGATCATGTTTCATGAGCGAATGTCCTGTAGCCCGTCCAGCCCGAGTCTAATAAGAAGGGCAAATATCGAAATGCATGGGTCGGAGCTCGACTTCTGTAGTGACCGGAGGCTCCGGTTTTCCAGCCATCTTCAGCAGCGTCATTAGTTGGTCGTCACGGTTGGTCCTCCACCGTCTCGCCGAAGAAGATCGCCTTCGACGTCTCGACGATGGTGCTCTAGGCCTGCGCGGACACATCGGTCAACTCCCGCGCCGCGTCATTGTTCGCAGTTCTCGGTCTCTCCATAGCGCCCAACTCGGCGCCTTGGCCGCTCTGTCCTCGCTTGCGCCCGGGCAGTATGGAGAATCGAGAGGACGTCGGCGAAGGCGACGCTATGGGCGAGGATCCTCCGTTCTCCTGGATGTGATCAGAGAACTTGGCGAAGAATCCGCGCTTCTTCTGTTGAGGCGGCGGTGGCGGTATTTGCTGCTCGAAGTCCTGCCTCTTCTCCTCGTCGTTCAACCCGACTTCCTCGAAGCCTTCACCTTCGCCCTCCTCGACGGCCGTTGGCGTGTCGCGCTCGAAGAGACGCTGTCGTGGCATGCGTGGGTATCTCGCCGAGTCCATGGACCGCCTGGTATAGCTGTCCTGGCTCACGATGGGGGAGCGAGCGGATATATCCTGTAGCGCACGAGTCAGCACTTATATTTCCGCGGTTGTAGCGGGTTAGCACCAGTGTGTCGGCTATGACGTACAAAGGAGCGGCGGTAAGAATCAAAGGATTCCCGTGAGATGCCAAAGGGCTCGATTTCGCCCACATCGCTTCTGGTGTCGGTCGAGTTGCGCGATAGGTAGCGACGAGGCCATGAAGCCTTCTCTTCGGTGGGCGACGGCTGTGAGACACAATTAGCATCCGAAGATCGCATTGTCGCACACAAGAGCTGAGGCGCGACTTGGAACTTACCGGAAGATAGACACCGCTGTCGTTGACCACTGCAGGCGCGCAAAAGTGTCAGTCCTTGAAAATCTCGTCATGACGATCGCATGGCACAGGAGCATGGAGGCGTGGGCAGTTGAGCGCAGTTGCAGGCTGCGGGCACTGCCCAAGGCCGAATGAGGCCACCCATGCGTGCCATGCTGCCATGCGATACACAACTGGGGTGACGGGGTTCAGGCGTACCACTCATCTTGTATTCGCCCGTGTCCTGACTGCGGCGGCTGCTGATGCTGATGGCCGATGAGGCCTTGGAGCCCACGGTATCGACGCGCTCGAATCCGGGTGGTGTCTTGAGGGCGGGCTCAATGCTCAGCGGCGGGCGCAGACCAGCCTCGTCGGCTTGCCGCCGCGCAAATGGGTTTCGAATCGGCATGTTGGATTGAGAGTACGCGAAGAAGGTCGGACGCGCAGGGCGAAAAGGCTGCGGCCGAAATAGCTCGCTAGTCGAGACGATTGAGTGAGGTAGGGCGGGAGGATAGACTCGAAAGGTTGCGAGAGACGTGAGCGAAGTCGGATGGTGCGGCGCGGCCCAGTAGTCGAATGTCGTTCCCTTTTTTTTTGAGTTTGACACACTAAGACTCCCGACAGGCTTTCGGAGTGGATTCAGGACGAGGTTCCGGCAGTGCGGACGGACGGACGAGACGAAACCTCTTCGCGGGACGAGAGGGGGCACGGTCTTGAAGTTTTTGTCGCTCAAGCCTTCCGAGCAGATCTGGTAGATTTGCGAACTGGGTGCACTCTGGGGTCTGGACCGTTGGAATTAATTGACCGATTCAATGCCAGCTGGATGGTGATGATGATCGCCCAATGTTAATTTGGCGAGAGATGTTGTGTATAAGTCTGGAACTGGCCAATGCAGGGAGGGAGGGAGGGAGCAGACAGGGGCGGGTCGGATGGTGGAGGCCGAGAAGGAAAGGGGAGCAGTTCTGAAGTGCCTCGAGGGTTTAAATTGTCGATGATGGTGAGGATTTTAAGGCGCAGGGCTGGGCTGGGCTGGGCCGGGCTGAGGCTGTCGGGACGAGAAGGCACAGCTGAGGTCAGATTCGGGGTCGGTTCTCTAGAAGGCGCAAACGTGGAGGGCGGCGCAGACTCCACTAGTAGTACACGTACTGTACATGTGTACTCAGATAGTTTTGCGGTTGCTGTCGTGGAAAGCAGTTGCAAGTCCTTGTAACACACTTAAGTAGCACGGTGCAGTCTAGTCGTCCCTTACATTCGAGTCCCCATCCCTCTTTTTTAAACCCGTGGCCCCGGAACTCCGGTGATCTACTTTGGTATGGGTGTCTGATCTTGGGATGACACAAAGCAAGACACAGGTACCGTACGGCAGGAAACAAGACGGCCGAGGCATGCGAGGATCGTCTGACGCTACTGGCCATGTACTAATAAAGTTTCCTTTTTCCCCAGGTGCCAGTGGCAGTGCCCTGCCACCCACCCGTCTGCCCGTCGTCCACTGCCTTGGAACAACCCCAGCTTTGGCGGCATGGCGGCATGGCGAAAAAAGGTTGGCACCACACCATATCGATTTGGATTCGGATTTGGCATTGGCATTGGCATCATCAGCATCATCGTTTCCCGCCTTGGCACACCACGGGTCGGAAGCCGGCACGCGGGATCGGCGCTCCACCTATATTCTTTTCCCACTGGCAACTCGGGCACTGGCACTACGCCATCCTGCCAGGTCCCAAATTTGCAGCCCTGGGGCCCCCACGCCCTGCACGCCCACCCGGCTTCGGTCACTGCGAGCGAGAGAGAGAGAGGAACAAAGAGGAGACCCTCAGGTGATGTTCATCAAGTTGGCATCAAGTTGGCAACTCTTGGTGCGGACTCTCCCGCATCTCCTGAGCTGAGGCCCCATCAGCTGTTCGGCTGTGTCTGCATTTCCAACTCTCATCGACGCTTTTGAGTTGCCAGTAAGCTGTACGCATTTCGAAGGTCCTTCACTTTAAACAGCCCCATTAAGAGGACCAGTCCATGGGTCGCGCGGAGCCGTCGGTGTTGCCGTCGAGAGGCCATGCGGGGTTCTTTCTCTGGGGTGTGGACTTTCATTTGACATGATGGTTATAATTCATCATTATTATGTTCGCAAGAGAGCCACTGCATAAGAGTTGGGTGTTCAATATTAGGACTACCATCTAGGTACTTATGTTTGGTATGGTGCAGATGGACGAGTCGGCGTCGAACAAGTAGCGTACCTGGCAATTACCCGAGATTCTTTCTGCGCATGCCCCTACCGCGTCCTTCTGTATGCATATTGGAATTGTGGCCGGGTGCAGTGGCAGTTCCACTGAACGTTTTCGTAAACATGTCGAACTTACTTTGTACCACCCGCAGCCTAGTAAGCTGCATCTCGCTATTGCATGCACTTCTATGAAGATGCCGCCAGCAAGACCACGAACGACAGTCTCGTCAGCCAGGCCATGTAGGTACTGTTTGTTATATTGCCAGACTCATCTTTACCCGATTTTTGAGGCTCTTGTACAGTCTATTCCGAGTCGAGATACTTTGAAGACTCGGCTCATATGAATCTTGTCGTTCTTTGTTCAGGTTGAAGGTTGAAAGATGGAGGGAGGGGGGATGGCATCACCAAACCAGCCTGGTGCGCACTGTTTCTCGGAAGGCTCACGCAAGCTTTATAAAAAGTCCGGATGCAGTCGTGTGATGCCAGCCATGCGCAGCACAGGCGCTCGTGTAGCCGTGCATGCGCATCTGCAGCTGGTTTTGTTTTTCTTTCATGTTTTTTTTTGTTCTCATTCGAAATCTGAGGGTTGTCTTGCCTGCAAAGTACCCTCTATCAGCCTTTGGACCCCAGCAAGCAGCCAGCGTTGAGCACATGGGGATTCGTCACATGCTTGTCGGCCCCGTACTGAAATCCCCGACCTTGGTTCGGTCTGTGCCTTGGAGCACGTGGGGAGGGAGTTGCAACTTGCATCTGGAAAAGGCAATGGGATGGGGATTTCGGATCCGAACAAAATGTCCGGGTGCCGTCCCCGTCCTTCTTATCCGGTAGCGCCAAGCTTGTTCACTAGTACCACAGTACAGTAGACATGTCTACCTGGGCAAGGGGTGGGGTGGGGCCTTGGGGATTTGGACAGGGAGATGGAGAGATGTGCGAACCTCTGTGGGCTGTACTTTCGACCTTGTTGTAAGACGGACCAAAGAACAGCCGGACTGTGCTGATGAGAGCCAAACTGGCTGACTGGCAGTCTGCGTGGCAGTCCAAATGTCGTGGTTGTTTTGACCCATCAAGAACGCCCGAGGCGGTGCACGCACATAGATCACCAGAGGTTTGGAGGTCCTCTCGTCCCAAAGTCTGAGACTCGTCGACTTTGCTCCCTCATCTCGTTCTACCAGCGTTCGCTTATCCTGGTGTGATGGGCTCGAGACAAGATGCCATGAACAGCCATGTGATCAGCAGCCACACACTACTGCACAGGACATCGCCATTTCTTGGGCAGAGGAGAGAGGACCGGGTCGAGCGCGTCATCTGCCACCTGGCGTGCCGAGTGCTTGAGTGCTAAATAAGGCGGCGAGGCCGCGAAGATTAGCAGATAAAGGCACGAGTCGGTGTGGCAGCGTGCTCAGTCGCATGCACGCTTGACGACGCGATGACGGCTGACGGATCAACCAATACTGTACTCTGGCCTAGGCCCTCCTGTAGTCCTGTCGGTTTCGTTTGGTGTTTCTGACCCTGCGAGCTGGTCCCAGCAGAGTGGAAGACTAAGTAAGTTACTTGGAGGACTCAGGGTGCCAGACCCGGATTGGGTTTAGTCGAGCATCCGTCTTACCAATCTTCACGTTTTGGCTACATCGAATTGTGCGTGAGAACACCAAAGAGAAAAAGTACCGCGTACATCAGCTACCCCTGCCGGCGGATTCAACGGCCTTAAACAGGCAAACGGCGGATCACGTACTCTGTACTCGGTACTTGTCCCCCTCAAGCCTAGACACGCCGGGCAGCCCAGCCTGGAGCTGAAGGATTCCGTCCCTCAAGCCATCGTGTTCTTGTCTCTAGTGCACATCTGTTTTCTTCAACAACAATGAACAACGTAGGGACACGCGGCGCATTTCAACATTGCCGACCCAGCATCGTGAATATAGCCACGGCCCAGGCTTGGCTTGTCGTTGGAGACACGCCAATCACCCTTCCCTACTCGCACTGAGTCAAACCTTGACCCCAAAGGGGACCGGAGACTCTGATCCGCACGCGCGGCTGTCCTTCCGCGGGTGTGTCCATACGGCTCTGGACCCTGAGTTAAGTGCCGGTACGAAGCACAGACAGGCAGACAGACGATCGCCAAAATCCCGCCGACTCGCCGTCGGACAACCTGACTGATTGATTGACACGGATCCGGTGGAGCGCGTCATTCGCCGCCGACGGTCCTGTCCGTCATCATCATGTCATCCTCTCCGGACACCGACACTGCCATGAATGGCGCAGACGAAGTCGAAGACACCGTCACCGTGCAAGTGACTGGGGATGGCAACCATGGTGACTCGAGCACAAACGCTCCACAGCCACCAAGCAACGCCGGCGTGCCCAAGCCCAAGCGCCTGGCGTGTATGATATGTCGCAAGAGGAAGCTGAGGTGTGACGGCAACAGACCGCGCTGTAGCACCTGCACGAGGCTGGGTCACGACTGCGCGTACGATGAGGTGCGGAGGAAGAGCGGTCCCAAGCGTGGATACGTCAAGGCCTTGGAGGAACGACTGAGTGCGCCCACCCCTCCCCCCCCCGCCCCATCTCTCTCTTTTCAGAAATTTATTGCCCAGCCTCAAATGCGCCGACCGTGCCCCTCTCTTAAGCCGAGCCGGACTCGCTGACGTAGACCACCACCTCCAGAGCAGGTCGAGACGCTGCTCAAGGGCCAGGAACCACCGGCTACCGTCTCCAAGACCAAGATCGTCGAGAGCGATGCACCCTCTATCAATGCCCGCGCCGATCCCAAGATCAATGATACGACGCCCCCCATGGCGACCCTTAGTGTACCTGAGCCTTCGATCAACATAGGCGGTAATCGAGACCAAGACCACTGGGACTTCACCGCAGATGATTCTCCACAACCGCAGCAGACCGGCGGCGATACCTTCGACTTTAATGCCATCACAATGCAGAACAACTTCACCTGGGAGATGATAGGCCTGGGTCTGGAGGAGCCTCTACCTACACAAGAAATCATCGATGAGCTGTCAGGACTCCCCGCCCCTCGTAACATTTGCTGCGGCGCAAGGCTAACGCGCTTTGGTATGCAGCCACCAAATATTCTTCGAAAAGATCCACCCTTCTATGCCCATGATACACAAATATCGCTATCTTGCGGCGATGAATCTGTAGGTTTCGTCGCAGATCCCCTGGGACGTCGGCGACTGACACGCTGCGCAGAGCCCCGAATCAGCGACCGCCCGTGTGCCTGAGATATGCAGTATGGACGCTCGCATGTTCAGTCTCGGAGAAGTTCGAGTCCCTTAGAGATCTATTCTACCAGAGGGCCAGAAAATATGTCGAGGCAGACTACATCAAGGGCTTTGGAGAACACCTCATCTCCGTCGCACACGCTCAGACGCACACGCTGCTCGCTCAATACGAGTTCAAGATGATGTTCTTCCCTAGGGCGTGGATGAGCACCGGCTCGGCCGTCCGGTTATGTCAAATGATGGGACTGCACAGGCTTGATGGTGCCGGCCTGGACGTCAAGATGTGCATCCCGCCACCGCGGGATTGGACCGAGAGGGAGGAGAGAAGACGGACTTTCTGGATGGCCTTTTGCGAGGACAGATACGCCAGCATCGGCACCGGTTGGCCCATGACCATCGATGAGAAGGATATCATGACGAACATGCCGTCATCAGAAGAGGCTTTCGACATGAGCAGGCCCGAGCAGACGCAGACTCTTGCAGACTGCATGACGCCGTCCGGGGCTGCAAGCATATCCACCATGGGTGGGATCGTCTTGATGGCTTGTTTGTTTGGCCGAAATCTGCTCCATCTGCATCGACCGGACGTCGACGATCGAGATCATGACCTGAACGGGGAATTCTGGAAGCGACATCGAAACTTGGACAACATCCTACTCAACACTTCTCTCTGCCTGCCGGCCAACCTCAAATTGACAGCGGGCTTATCCAATCCCAATGTCATCTTCACCAATATGTGCATACACACCTCGACTATCTGTCTTCATCAGGCCGCAATCTTCAAATCGGACAAGAATCGGCTGCCCGCCTCCGTAAGCGCCGAGAGCAAAGTCCGCTGCATCACCGCGGCAAACGAAATTGCGAGCACGATGAGGATGATCTCCCATATCGACCTCTCTACTGTAAGATCTCGGCCTGTTAAGTCTGAAAATCTGTGATCCGCTGACCGCATCCCTAGATCAACCCTTTCACATCCTTTTGCCTCTACGTTGGTGCTCGGGTCTTCGTGCAGTACCTGAAGAGCCGACCCGACGAAAGCCAAATCGCCGACTCCCTACGATTCCTGCTCGCGGCAATGGGAGCATTGAAGAGGTTGAACCCGCTGACGGATTCTTTTCTGGTTCAGTTGGATGTAGACCTGGAAGCGCTGGGCACGCGAATTCCAAAGCTGAGGACGGCTTTTCCACGCAGTAGTGGACCCAGCATCGTAAGTGTTTGTCAACAAAGCCCATTATGCCAGCAAGCTCTGACCAATCTGATCACATAGCCCCGTCCATTCGCGCAAAATCAGGCGGCAGCAGGTGAAAAGGCCCCCGCGGGCCATGGTATTTTGGTCAACTCAGATCAGGGTTGTGGCATGTTGTTTGAGGAGGGCGGCGATGCCGGCAAATCACCAGACATTATTGATATTGATCCGGCTCTCACTAACGCCCCTCAACAACCGATCCCGAGTTTCAATTCGATGAATTCGAGATGGCGAAATGAGGGAACCGTGTCGATTCTTGAGCAACTGCGAGCCGCCGGTGGCAACACGAGATTCTTCGGGTCGAGTTTGATACAGGATCCGATGGGCACCGAGTCCCTCTCGCCAGACGTGACGACGGCTTCGGATCGACCGACGCCCAACTCGAGCACCTCGGCCTCGGATCGACACAATAGCGCCGGCGGCACCAGATCCGGAGGACACTCTTTCGAGGCCTCCCCAGCATCCTCATCTGCGAACACACAGGCGCAGCGGGGCTTCACGCAGAACGACACACCGGGCTCTATGCGTGGCATGTTTGGCGGGATGAGCGACGGGTTGTCCCCAGGCGATTTGCCGAGCGGGTTCACGCCGGGCAGCAGGCAGTTTGGCGTTTCGATGGACACCCCCAAGGAAACGACTGGCTCTTCGGGCGAAGGTGTGAATGATCTCGCGAGTCCTGGGAATTTCAACTGGGAGAGTTTTGCCGCGGGCGGCACGGGGATGACGCCTATGAGCGAGGGTATGCTGAAGACGATGTTGTCGATGGGGCCCATGGAGACGATGGATCTGGGTTGGGACAACCCGACCTGATGGGATGAGAGGAAAAGCTAGGATTCATGTGCGGATTTCTTCATTGATCGGCGTAACGGTTTTTAGACGCGCGTGCATCGATGACACAGGAACGTAATTTTTCGCTCAACTTGGAGTCAAGTCATGGACTAAGACATCACATTTGGATACCTAGGGCAAGGGCATCAGCATGGAACGCGGATACGGCCGGAGGGATTTTGCCTGACGTCCGATCTTGCTTGGTTATGAGGTGTGGCTGCGGCTGCGGCTGCGGCTTGCATGTACAATACAGCATGGAATCTTCATTTTGAGAAGTAGGGCGAAGCTCATCCCACTCCTGAAGAACTGATCAGAATGAAAGCTGAAAGGCACATGAATGAGAATTGATCTCGTATGGGTTTCTGATTTTGTCACTTTATTCATTATACACTATCACTTCAAGTCCAATCAAGACAGCCTATCCCAAACTCCGGGTATCATATCAATGCCAACCTAGTTCTTTCCCAGCCGTGAATGATTTCTCCTTTAAGACTGCGAGTAGAGCGACAGCGAGTCGCTCCTCCCGAGCTCGCCCTCCGCCCGCCGCTCCGCGAGCGTCTTCCCCCGCTTGCTCGGCATCCGTGGCGGCAGCACAAACGACGCTACCTCCCAGTCCTCCTGCTGCTGCTCCGGTTGGGCCCTCAGCGTCCCCGCGCGGCTCCTCGGGTGCAGCGACGATGAGTACGTCGACGACATTGTCACGCTCTCGAGGTCCTCGTCGTCCTCTCTGGTCCCACGGGGACCACGCCCGCCGTGATAGTTGTGGTGGTGAGGGCCGGCTCCAGCCGCCGCCGCCGCCGCCGCGGGTGTTGGTTTTCTTTTGATGCTGGGCATCCGCGGCGGCAGGACGAACGACTCGACCTCCCAGTCGTCCGTGTACTCGGTCGACAGGGTGTCCTTCTTGCTGGGCTGCCGTTGTGGAGGGAGCGTCGTCGGCACCATGTAGGACGACTCCCCGAGCCGGTGGTGGTGGTCCTCCTCTTCCGCCGCCTCGAGGTCGTCGATCTGCGTGGGCGACAGACACCGCGTCGTCTGTTCGGCGGTGATGTCTTCGGAGTATCGTCGTCGTCCTCGTCCGGGCATGGCGGGGGCCACCATGGGGAAATTGTCGTCGTACGGGTTCGTCAGGGGCGACGGCGACGGCGGCGCCGCCCGGTCCTCGTAGCGGTAGTACGGGTTTGCCTCGAGCGCCTTGGACATGCCGTCGGAGCCGCGCCTCGAGCCGCCGCCCGCGACCGACGAGCCTGCCTCGGACGGCGCCATCACCATGTGCTCGGAGCCGCCGAACAGGGGCGGCGGGCTGGCCGTGACCATGTCGGCCATGGACAGCGTCGTGCCGGAGCTCAGCCGCTTGCCCGCCTTGCCCAGCGTGTCGGGCCTCGTCGTCGCCAGGCTCTCGACGTCGGGCCTCTGGCTGCGCCGGTTCCCACCAGCAGCAGCGGCGGCGGCGGCGGCGGCGGCGTCGTCGTCGGCCCACAGCGCCGGGTGGAACAGCGAGAGCGAGACCATGGCCTCGGTGAGGAGGATGCCCTCGGCGATGAGCCAGGCGACCTGGTCGCGCCCCGCGGCGCTGCCGATGCCGCCCCACGCCGCCGCGGTGCGGTACCCGCAGCGGACGAGGACGCACAGGCCCGCCAGCGGCAGGACGACCAGGAAGATCTTGAAGCGCGCCGAGAGGGCCACGTAGCCCGGGCTGCCGCGGCGAAAGGTCGTGTAGCCGTGCGTCCGGTCGGCCTTGCGCGCGGCGGCGTAGGCGGCGGCGAGGAGGGCGAGGGCGCCGGTCAGCAGGAGCGTCTGCAGGAGGAGACCCGCGAAGAGGATCGTCTGGCCTGTGTGGCCGGCCCCCGAGAGCAGGAGGCCCCACGGTCCGGCCTGCCTGGCGCCCGAGAACGTCACGCCCAGCCCGACGGCTTGGATCACGAGGATGGCGAGGTCGGCCCAGATGAAGAGGCGGAGGTGGGCGTTTGGGGAGAGGAGGGCGTGTTCTGGCCCGAGTGTCCTCAGGACGGATGCGGTTGCAAGGTGGATGCTGATGATGGCTGGTTAGCTTCAATCTGGTTGTTGTGTATTTGACTTTGGGGGTCCGGAATAAGTCCCGGGGTGGATGATGCAGCATAACAAGAGATCCGAACCAGGGAATAAACAACACGGCGGGCGTTAACTTACGCAATGGTGACGAACACCGGCGCCACGGTCGACATGCTAAAATTCAATGCCCACGTCAAGTATGCCCACTTCTCGAATCGTAGTGCGAATGAGATGATCTCAAGTAAGTAAGCCAAGCACAGGACGGAGCTGTAGAAAATGCAGCGCCTTGTCCTCACGGCGATGGCGAGACAAACCATCAGGCTTATGGCAGTGAAACCGAGAAAGACGCCATTCGCCAGCGTGCTCGAGGCGCCGCCATAGGGCGTGTCATTCACGTCGAGCCATTTCGGGCCACTTGGTGAAGCCATCGCGAGATTTCAATAGCAGCCTCCTCTTGTACAAGAAAGGCAGAAAGAAGATCATGACAAAAGGGAAGATCAAAGGACGATGAATGCCGGACCATAACAAAATTATAATCCAGCCACACACGGACGCGCACCACACACGGATCAGCGGCGAGAACCTTGAGCCAGCTCCATATTTAGGACGTCACCCAATTCACACAAGTTCCGAGCAGGAACCACTCAAGCCACCCTCTCTCATCACTAACATCGTCAATCCAAGGCACAGAACTTCGTGTCTGCCGGGTCCGCAGCTGAACCTTATTACGAGCGCTTGTTTCGAACAGAGTCCCGGGGTGTGGGTTGTTGGCGGCTGCAAGACACACCACGACACGCCGGAACGAGTGGTGGTAATCCATGCAAGATGGCCTGCAGTGCCACATTTTGGGGCGACTTGAGCGGGTCTCGGGAGGTTGGCTGCCTCGTCACTGAGCTCGCACAGCCCCACTGCTTCCCCCGTGGGCGTCCCGGAGGTAAAATTCGGGTCCGCGCCCAGCGCAGATGACAATCATAATCCTGTGCCGGCCTGGGTTTTTCGTCTGGTGTCCTGACACTGGCGAATCCCTCCCCGTGTTGAACGAAATACAGTTGGTGGGGGGGATATTTGCCCACTTTATTACGAGGCTTGGAGACCGAAATTGGCGAGGCACTCTTTTGTGTCTCCGCAGCGTGACAGTGCCTCCCCCCATCGCTCGGGTGGTCTTCTCTCGACAGGACGCTGGTGCCCTGCGAGACTTTCAAGCTCGCCAGCGGCGCATGCCGAGGAAAAGATCCGATTGCCGTTCAAGTGTCCTGCACGAGGAAGGTTTGCTAGGTGAAACAGATGCTCTGCGAGACCCCATTCTAGTATGAATCTGGGGAGCT
The DNA here is from genome assembly GCA_026120015.1 of Dendrostoma leiphaemia. Classification (NCBI taxonomy): domain Eukaryota; kingdom Fungi; phylum Ascomycota; class Sordariomycetes; order Diaporthales; family Erythrogloeaceae; genus Dendrostoma; species Dendrostoma leiphaemia. Next base: position 186,163 of record JALRMF010000044.1, on the reverse strand, counting down.
CCAAGCGCTGAGACCGCCTTCTGAACCCAGCGGACAAGTGCTGTCGATCTTAAATAGGCAATATCATGCGGACTCTTCTCTTCTTCCGAGTCCGTGCAGTCCACACAGCGCACCGCGACATTCTCCTGCGCCTCTGGAACGGCGGACATTTACGTGAAGGCATGCGAACATGCCAACATCGCGATGCTTATTCGAGGCATTGCAGCTGTCAAAAGGCACGTCGGCGGGCGCAGGCGTTACATTGTGCCAGTGATTTGCCTTGCACATGGTTTCATACCTCCGTCAAGCACAGTTGGGGCAAATCGATCGTCCGTCTAGTCGTTAATGACTGTCTGCAGGTCCTCATCAGTACGTCTGCAGATACCCACTGCACAATGCAGGCCCAGACGCCGGGGCGCAATCCATACCGGTAGTAGGCAAATGCTATCAGCGGCCTAAGATGGTCAGCTACGATGCTCAGTGGTTCAGAATGGCTTGCTTGCATGCATCCAGCAGATGCCCACACCAGTACTCGGCCCCAGCTTTGCAAGTGACAGAACCTTGCTTGAAGCCATCGAAACTGATCGAGAGGTCCAAAGCCAAAAGACAACGATGAAGGCCATCAACATGAGTTGCTCACCAACTCTGTTTGGCAGGCCAACGGCTTCACAAGTAGCATATGTGCTTGTCGCGGCTCTTTCGACTCCCTGTATCTAGCGAGCTTGCTTCTCTCCTCTGAGCAATGTTCCAAAGCCGCGACTGGCCTGTCAGCCGGTTGTGGCATATGAGACGGACCCTCCAGGGTGACCAGAACCTGGAGCTTATATGCCTTCATGACACATAGGGCCAATTTGTCCTTATTGCTCCCAAAGAAGTCAGCCGTCCGGAGGTTCCGAAGAAGGTATTACTCGCGCCGCTGCGGAAGGGAGACTGGTACAGGTTTGTGCCCTTCCCTGATGGCCGTTTCAAGGTCACCGGTAAGAGACGTTTAGTTATAGGCTCGAGGATAGCCAGTGGCGTTTAGTCCCGGCAGATTCCCACTCCCAGACAGCTCGGAGCACGCACAAACACCCGCAGTCGGGTGTTGAAGATAATCTAGCTCCACCGGAGGGAGACAGGAGAGTGTGATCTCGCTGACGCGGACATTTTACAAGTGGCAGAGACCGATCCAGCAAGTAAGAATGAGTTAAGCCGGCATCTTGCATCAGGTTGTACACTGAGCAGTATACTCCAGTCTGAGCCGGCGATTTGATAAGCTGATTGAACTGCTCCTAGGCTGGCTCGACAAGTATTCTGATGAGTGCAAGCCTATTGACCTGGACCGCTTCAGACTTCCTCACCTTCACTGCGTACGATGTCGTGGGCGAGGTCACCTGTTCCAAGCCTTTTTTCTTCCTGCGTGAAGGGCGGGACGTCAGCAATGCCATCACCGACATTCTCAACCACAACATTTGTGTCGCCATCCGTGGCTATATGCGGTGGCTTTACCTGCTTCTGGCTAACCCCTTCGTGACGTGGCTCACCATCCTCCCCTTTGGTCACATGATTGATACTGCGATAAGCGCGGTCCAGGAGCGCGAAAGGATCCAGATGCGCATTTCAATGCGGTGGCTCACTGGTCGAGGTATGCCACTTGTGCTTTTCACCTGTTGGAGCCCGAGTGAGCACTCTCAAGACTTGTCTCGGGCTACGATGGAGCAACTGTCATCTAGGTGAGAAGTTAGCCCCGAGCAGAGATACTGGGCACCGCCCCCCTAGGTACCTCGACGAGCACCCGTATCGAATGTCGCCTCGCGAGATCAAGTCGGCGGCCTTCAGAGCCATGGCTGCCGGCGCAGATACCATTGTGACAGGTCTGCAAGCCTTTGTCTACCTCATGATACAGCTCCCAGAACTGTGGGAGCGAGCAAGACGGAACATCGACGACGCGGGTCTGGTGAGCTCCAGCGTGACACAGATAAACTCTCACTGTCTCCTCTGCTCGGGGATCGTCGTGTCCCTGCCGTCTTGTGCATTGAGCTCCAGTGGTTTTGGCCGCGGTAAATGCTTGTGCATGAAGTCGTGTCACGCGTCCTGAAAACAGGCCAGCCCTAAGAGGTTCCAGTATATGTTGCAGCGCGTGTGCCGAGACCAGTTGAAAAGAAACCAGTCTGAGTGATAATGCCGCAAATGGGTACAATTGGCTTCCTGTGACTTTGGCCAGCTAGGTAGATTGCGCATCAAGTCCGCGTCTTCTTGGACTATAGACATCATGGGAAGATGCCACTGGTCATGGTGAACTAATGATGATGCACGTCGTTGGAGCATGGGCACTGCTGGGGCTGGCTGGCTGCCTGGTCAACTGGTCAAGCATCAGTGACACGGAACTGAAGTTGTCAACTTTTCAATCAACGCGGTACGCGGTTGGGTTGCCTTCCAGGGTTGTCCAGCACACCAAAACCAACAGGGGTCCAGCAAGAACAGTCAAGCGCACGGACCATCTCAAGTGGTGGGCATCCTGTGAACCCTGGGACATCAGCCCCAGGTGAAGTAGGCATTGGGCCCACTTTAATGGGCTTGTGGGGCAAAGAATCTCACACTCCGCTTTGCCAGAGGGCACGCGAGGAAGAAGCAAAAAAATTCCATCCTCACCAGCAACAATCCTTTCCAACCAACCAAATAAGAATCATTGTTGTTAGATACAGCTGTCTCCAGGGCAAATCTACAATGCCCCGCCGGTCCTTTCCAATATCGATCACCACCTCACTCAACACCTTTCACTTAGCCTAATTCCACGACGTCAGTGCGGCCAGGCATCCTCAGGACCGACCACCCTCAGCCACGACCAGTGGTACCCTCCCCTCCACGCTCATGGCGACCGAAACCCCTATCAGAGCCCAGGGGCGTTCATCGCCAGCCATCAAGAGCTCCGCTCTCAAGAGCATCTTGCGGGCCGGCTCCACGACCCTGGGTCGCCGGACACGAGACGACGAGAACGAGACGCCCCCGCCACAGAGCCCGACCAAACGGCGCAAGACCGTCGTCTTCGACATGGAGTCCAACACAGTGCAGAGCATCGCGTCCCAGGCGTCAGGCGAGGCGAGGAGCAAGATTGAGTCTGTAAAGCAGGTGGTTCTCAAGGCCCTGAAGGAGCATACAGCGGGAGACCAAGAGGGCTACGACACACTCAAGGGCATCTTCCGCAGCGACCGACGACGAAAGACCACGCCCAACTCGAGTCAGTCCGACGAAGACATCGAGCCTTCTGAGTTGATCTACTACGTCAAGGCCCTCAAAGTGTGCGCTCCCCATGTTGGCAGGTCATGCTCAGGACTCGTTCAGGAAATTCTCACTATCCCATGGCTGGGCCGGCCTGACGACTTCGTCACCGCGTACATCGACTTCCTCGCAAACCTGGTCACGGGCCAATCCATCTTCCTCAGCAACGTCCTCTCTATGCTTGTCGAGAAATTTCGCTACTTCAAAACCTCGCAGTGGGAGGCCGGTGACTTTCCAGACGTCAGCTCGAACGTCATGCGTCAGCGGCTCCACCGCGCCCTCGGTCAAGTCCTTCAGCTTTTCCCAGCCGCACGGCGGGTGCTGCTCTCCCAGATCAACAAGGAGTTTCCCTTTTCCGACGACCCAAAGCCCGTACATATGGCTTTTGTGCAGAATCTGTTGCGTCTACGAGAGTATGCGCCGGATATGGGACCTGAGATCATGGAATTGATCACGGACCGACTCGTCAAGGTGAGCACAGCGCGCACCTCTCCCGAGTCTTTCTTGCGCTTACCTCTGCAGATCGACGTACAGATTCAGGTGGACCTCGACGAGGCCGACGACGAGGTGGCTGCGGGCGTGGTCGATCAGCTCCGAGCCCCTCAAGTGAACGACTTCGACGAGGACGAGGCCAGCGACGCTGAAAGCATTGCGAGCGACGAGAGCGACGATCGACACGAGCTGAGTGGCAAGATATTGAAGGCTGCTCAGCACATACAAAAGATGGACTCTATCATGGACACATTGTTCCGCATGTACGAGCCAGTATTTGCCGACCCGGATTCCGAAACGGCCAGAGACCTTTTCGAGAATATGCTCTCGGAGTTTGTGAACATCATCCTCCCCACATACTCGAGCCGACACACGCAATTCATCATATTCCACTTCAGCCAGTTGTCGGAGGACTTGACGGATAGGTTTGCCGGGGTCCTACTTGACATTGCGTTTGGGAACCAGAACTCCATGGTCACGAGGCAGAACGCCGCCGCCTATCTCGCAAGTTTCGCCGCTCGAGGTAGAAAGGTGCCTGCGGAGTCCGTCCGGACGATCTGCACCGTCCTCATCAAGCATATCGACTCGTACCGACACAGACATGCAGGATCCGCTCGACCCGACCTCAGAAGGTTCACACCCTACTACGCCCTCTTCCAAGGCCTACTCTACATATTCTGCTTCCGGTGGCGCGACCTGGTCATGGAGCTTCCCGACCTAGTCGATCCAGAGGATCCCGCCTCCTACCTCGGCCAGGACCTCGTATGGATGCAGGAACTCCGGCCTCTGCTCACCGCAAACATCTTCTCCAACTTCAACCCGCTGCGCGTCTGCCACCCCACCATCGTACAAGAGTTCGCCAAGCTGGCCGGCCACCTCGGCTTCATGTACGTGCACGACAAGATCGAGCAGAACCGACGCATCTACCTGTCCTCGTACGTCTCGTCCAGCGTCGGGGCGCTGCGCGAGACGGCGAGCCACAACCCGTACGACGAGAGCTGGCTGCAGCTGACCCCGTACTTCCCGTTCGACCCGTATCAGCTGCCCGAGAGTAGACACTGGGTCGACGGTGACTACGTACCATACAACCCCTTTCCAGGTCTCGATGAGGAAGAGGGCAGTGAACCGGATGAGACGCTGGACATGGACGAGACGTTCGAGGACACCTTTATGGACGACACCGAGACAGACGAAGGAAGTGGTAGGCGGTGAAAAAGGTGGCTTGATTGAAAGAAAGCGAGGAACGGCATGGCGTCTTGAAGGATTCGGAAAAGTATATAAAAAAGCATTGTTACGGCGTTCTTGCGACAGAGATACCACGCATCGATATTGAGCAGCCCATCCACTGTGTAGGGCGTTTTTAGAGAGAATCTCTATACATGAGGTCATGAAACTGGCGCGGATTCGTTGTGCACTTTTCTATCCGCGAAATGTATGTCGTCATGTCAGCGAAAGTGAATATAGCAAACATCGTCAGATCCAAAACCTGGAAATCTTCTCGGGACAGCGATTTGGGATTATCGTGAATTTGAGGTGTCAACTACTCTTGTAGTATGGCTCTTTATCTCCGCTCCGCTCAATACGCCGCCTGATCGCAGCCTTGCAAAGCTGGTCCGAGGTCTCTTTGCGAGTCCAACGGCGAATCGCGGGATCTTTCCGTGGTAGTGACGTGACACACTGATCACTTCTTGTCCTTCTCCAGATCAACACCGACGATGCGCAACTGGCCCACATCGCTATACGCAAGCTGGTAACGAGTAGGCGCCCAGGCGACGACGGGCGACGAGCTAGCCGTCTTGAAGGTATGCACCCTCTCGCCGGAATCGCAGTGATAGCAGTCGATGCCCGTCGCCTGGCCGGGCTGCACCTCGGCGTCGCTGCCGGCCACGAGGTAGAACCCGTCCCAGGTGAAGCTCAGGGTCTTGACGGGGCCGATGAGGTCGGTCAGGGTGCGGTTGCAGATCCAGTCCCTGGTGTCGTACAGGCAGACCAGCGAGTCGGTACCGCCGGACGCCAGGTACCTGCCGTTGGGAGACAGCTCGACGGACAGGCAGGAGCCCGTGTGGCCCTTGAGGCTGTACTCGTTGGTGGCGTGGGACCCGTCGATGGCGGAGCGGTCGTAGGCGTAGTTGATGACGGGATTGAAGTCCGGGTAGGAGAGGATGCGCACCTCCCCTTTGCCCGTGCCGATGTAGAGGCGCTTGCGGCTCCAGCAGAAGGAGATCTGGTTGGTCTGGATGGTTTGCTGGTGGGAGGCGATGGGGGTGGTTTGTGTGGGGGAGAGCACGAAGACGTTGTTGGCCTTGCGGGAGTAATTAGCATGGTTGTGCTTTTCTCTCTTAAAATTCCGTCTGTGATGAGGAGGAAATTACTTCTCCTAGACGACTGGGCTTACCTTGTTGCCAACGATCAGCGAGTCGCCCTCAGGATCCCAGGTCAGTGAGAAGGCCTCGCCTAGACCTTTGACCTCGTTGACACAATTCTTGGTGCGCACGTCCCAGAACTTCACAGTGCCATCATTGCTCACACTGCACAGCTCGGCGTCTTTGACGGGGTTAAAGAGGACCTTCTCGATGGGGGCAGTATGACCCTTCAACTCCGTTGAGAAGCGCACGTTAGCTCTCTCAGGATTCCCTGCACGACAAGGTCAGAATGACAGCCTTCACATCCAGAGGAATTATTGGCAGACTTACAGACTCGGAGGGTCTTGTCTGCGGCGCCCGTAGCGATCAGATTGCCGAAAGGGTTCCAGCCGATAGACCGGATGCTGCGAGCCAGCTTGTCATCAACATATGTCCTCGGCGGCCCCTTGAACGCGTCGTAGGGGAAGTAGAAGGGGTCCTCCTCGTAGTCAAGCTGCTTCGGCGGCGACATACTTGTGGTTCGAGACGCCTCGTGCAGCGGCGCTCTCGGTGTACGCCTGGGGCCTGAATGCGTTGAAGTAGACCTGGAAACGGTCTTTGGCCAGGCTCTGCCTTGGCCGAAGCAAAGTCACCCGCGCTGGCTTATTGGACGAAGACATGGTGAAGTGACAGGTCTGAAAGGTGGTCCGTGTGAGCTTTCACTTTCATATTCACTTGCTGGTAGGCAGGTGGCCTTGCGTGGGCTCTGGCTCGTCTCATGTTGACTTACTTCTTGAAGGCGGATGAGCTTGGATGTGAGTGGACAGCGTCAGGATGGGACGAGCAGGCCTCATCCGGTGTCGTGAAAGTCTGCAGAATATAGACGAACAGATTGGGTTGCAAGACACATATCCTTAGAAATTCAAACACCAGAGAATTTGAGATTTTGGGGATTTGGCCGGCACGTCAGTCCAGACGACACGACAGCCTTGCTGGGAGAGGCATGTTGAGGATGAGCTCGTCTTTTGAGATGTTGTTTGGGATTTTGGGGGAAGATCTTCAGCGGGTCTCTTGAAGCTGTGTCTGTACTGCTGCAAGCGGCTCCTCACAGGGGACGGCAGGGCTGATCCTTGACACTGTCTTCCCTCCAGCAGGGCTGGCAGGTCTCAATTCCGTCGTCATTCCCTGGTCTGTAAGAAGGAGCTACCCCATAGATTATGGCGCATGGAACACCACTTGCACCGTCCATGCTTCAACTCCAACTCCAACTCCAATACAATACAAAAAACATCCCACCTCCAGCCCCCAGCCTTTGCGCACCAGCACTCCCAAGGACACACAGCACCCAAGATGAGCTAAGGACTGGAAGTGAATTCCTCCTCTCCCAAGATCGGTCTCAAACAGCCATTGACTTGGCCCGGATGAAGACGGATCCCCTGCCCTTTGGGCTTCAGACAGCCAGCCATGTACTGGCCCGCCGGCACACCTCGAATCTATGCGACAAGCAGCTCCCAGCCTGCCAATCCCAACGTTATCGTTTCCCATGATGGCCTCTCTCTCCCGACGCCCGATGAGAGGGATCCGGAGAAGTCTGACCAGGCCTCTCTCCTGACCGCCGACTCTGCCTCGAGCTACGATTTTCCCAATCCATCCACGCCCATCACGCCCATCACACCTGGAATCAAACCCGTGGAGCAGGAGATTCCCGACAACGGGTCAGAGGCATCGAGTACCCACGAGAACGACCCTGCAACTCCGTCACTCCCGCTCAGGGAGCCCATCCTGGCACTGCGAGTCTCGCGCCTGGGTCAGATCTTCGCTGTCATCACTGCGACATCCATGACCATATGGCAAGTAAAGGTGCGGCCGAGAGATATTATTTGTCAAAAAACGTTTGACTTGCCCCAGGCTGATGTTCTTTGTAGCCAACAGTGATACTCGCCGTTGTCGTGCGATCCGAGTCCTCGCTCAAGTCCTACGGCACCAATGTCGACCTCCTGCTCCGGCCCGACTCCGCCATCTTTGTCGTTCGAACCAGCCTAGGCTTCCTGATTACGTACTCGCTAGCCACTGATTCCGAGTCGCGGGTATACAAGCCGTACTTTACGAGTCATACAAATGTCCAGCGGCGACGGCAGAGCCACTGGGGCGGGCCGGGGCATGCTGCACCGGACCAGATTCTATGGGGTCCTGGGGAAGGGCGCGGTGTCACCGACATAAGCGTGCGCTTCCGGATGGTGATCAAAGTGGACGCCGGGATCGCAAGTGCGCTGGCGCTTGACGACGAAGTAGTCGTGGCGACTCGCAAGCCGGCCGCCGTGCAGTGCATACGATGGACCCCGGACAGCTCAGGCAGCCAGACGAGCACCGAGCTTCTCAGTAAAATGGCATGGCTCGGCAAGAAGGTGACCGTCACGGAGATGACAAACGACAGGTCCATGAACCTTTCTACTTGGGTCACGAGCGATGGCAGGGCCTACGCCGTCCAGCGCACGCCAAAGGGCCAACCAAATCCGGAGACGGGAGAGACAGACCCCAAGAGGTTGTTCAAAGGATACTGCTTTCATGTGCCCCAGGGCAGCCATGACCGTGGAATTCATGCGGTGATTAATGCTCGATTCTCGCTGATAGCGCTTGGTTGTGCCGATGGAGCTATCCGAGTTTATACGGTCCGAGACTACTCCGGGAACGTGCCGTCATCTCACATCCACATGCTCCCGGTCTCGAATTCCTATGCTGGAGCCCTGACGTCGCTGAGCTACTCACCGGATGGCTACTGTCTGTTTGCTGGCTACGAAAAAGGATGGGCAACTTGGAGTGTCTACGGCAAGCCACTGAGCAACAGCTTTGGGGTCGACCAGAATCTTGTGGCTACAAACGGGGAGCACTGGATTTCTGGAGTGAGAGATGCATGCTGGCTGGGAGGCGGTTCAGAGATTCTACTCGTTGGTCGGCAGCACGAATCGTTGTGGCTGCTTGAGATGGCGCGAAGCGCTGTCACCGGATGTTACAGCTCCTCGAATCTCTTTCGCACAGTTTTGCAAACCACTTCAAGCGTCATGATATACCGAGGCTACGATCTACCCGATATGAGCACAATATCGGCAGAGCCTTTTCTCTGGCACACAACGAGGATACCAGCCACCTATCTCCAAAATCAGTGGCCGATCAGGTCCACGGTCATATCCCCGGATGGGCGATATGTGGCCGTGGCTGGCCGTCGAGGCCTGACACATTACAGCGTCAACAGCGGACGCTGGAAGACATTTGTGAATGGCGAATTGGAGAATGAATTTTCGGTGAGAGGTGGTATGTGCTGGTATCAGAATATCTTGGTGGCCGCCGTCGAGATCAACAAAACTTTTGAACTACGACTCTACTCGAGAGAAAAGGATCTAGAAAGCATCATCTACGTCCATACGATGCCCGCCCCTATCGTCCTCCTGACGCCCTCCGGAGAGGACTCACTCTTGGTCTATACCTACGACAATCTCCTTTATCACTTTATTTTCGCTCCATCCGGCAACACGATACGACTTGTACAAGTCGGCCAGATTGCCTTTCACGGTATCGTCAGATCACCAGCCAGAGTCAGAGGGCTCAGCTGGATATTACCAGAGAGCCAATTGGTCGAAGGCGACCCATCACAAGATGTCCGCGTCGCCTCTGTGTTATTCTTGGTGGATGGTAAATTGGTCTTGCTTCGGCCCGTGGTCGGCGAAGAAGGGCAGCTGAAGTATGACATGAAAGTCATCGCTCAGAATGTCGAGTACTATGTCTCCATGAAAGACCAGCCGTTTCTCAACGAGATCGAGCCACCGGGTGACATCCCCCCCGAGGCTGAGAACGAAGATCTTTCCAACTCGCTATGGATGTTCGACGGGACGGACATCAAAGCCTGGACGGATATGCAGAACGTCGTGAATGCGCCAGGCGACAGTCACGGCGAAACACCCACCCCTGTTTCTGTGTCCGTTGACTTCTACCCACTATCCGTCTTGCTTGAAAAGGCCATCGTGCTTGGCGTCGAACCAGATCTTGTCCAGAGAAGGGATGTCAACTTTTCGTTCTTCCGCTTCTCCATCCGGGTAAGCTGCGCTCTCCATCTCTCGAATATCATCTCACCGTACTGACACCTGGTCCCAGACAACTCTGTTCCTTCCCGAGATACTTCGGCACCACCTAATTGCCGGCAAATCCCTGGCAGCACTCCGCCTTGCTAAACAATTCGAGCACCTGGAATACTTTGCCCATGCTCTTGAAGTCCTACTTCACCACGTCCTGGATGAAGAAGTTGACATGTCTCCCCCTCCCTCGCCCGAAAACGCAATCCTTCCTCGTGTACTCAGCCTCCTCTCGTCCTTCAAGGAGTACCTCGACATCGTTGTCCAGTGTACCCGAAAGACAGAGGTCCGCTCTTGGCGCACCCTGTTCGCCTACCTCCCACCCCCACAGGAACTATTCGAGGAATCGCTCCAGCGCGGCTCGCTCAAGACCGCCGGCGGCTACCTGCTGATCCTGCACACCTTTGACGAGCTCGCGACCGCGTCCGAGCAGAGCGTCCGGCTCCTGTCCCGCGCCATGCGCGAGGAGGACTGGGAGCTCTGCAAAGAGCTCGCGCGGTTCCTGGCCGCCCTCGACGAGACGGGCGACACCCTCCGCGAGGCGCTCCGGATGGCCAACGTGAGGATCGCGACGGGCAACGCGGCCGGTGAGCAGGGGATCGGCGGGTCTCTGGTCGCGACGCTGGAGGTCCCACAGGGCCGGGTCAAAGGCGTCAACGGCACCAGCTCCGGGTCTGGGCCTGGTCCTGGGCCTGGTTCCGGATCGGAATCGGCGTCGGGCGAGTCGAGCAAGGCAGGAAGTCCTGGCGGGCACGGCAACGGCGCTGTCAGACAACCGCCGCAGTTTCAAGTCAGTGTCAGCAGCGGGGTTGCTGCTGTATCTGACGCGTCGGATCAATGACGGTGTTGGGACGAGAGGAATGATTGCATGGATGGAACGGGATGAGATCGGGCTATCTATAATTATCTGTAGACGCTCGAGATCAAAGGGCATCTCGTTCACATTGACGGCGTCTGGCATGGGCAAAAGGAGCACTCGCTCGCGGGCATAGAATCTGAGAAAAGCCTTAGAGGAAAGTCGAACTACGGTTCCAGTCACCAAATGTTGCTCTTTGTTACATGACGGCATATTTCCATCTTGACATGGCTCGTTCTAACAAATCTCATCCCAGTCCAAAAGCCTGAACTCTTCGGCCATCCACATTCGCAGAATACATCAAGTCCCGCCTCCTCCTCCTGATGCCATCCACCTTCTCTCTCACCGTTATGATCTCCCCGTCCTGCCTCGCTCTCTCTCTGCCCTCACCCAGATCCTCCAGATTCTTCGTCTCAAGCCTCACCTTACCGGTCCCGAGATCGTCCACCCGCTTTCGCTGTAGATTGGGCAGATATGCCCACGAGTAGACGGCCCCGAGGGCCATAAACAGCGAGAAGAGCAAGAACTCGAGGCCTTGGCGCGTGTGGGACTGGTAACCCGAATTGATTCCGAAGACGACCAGTATGGCGACGATGGAGCCGATCTTGCCGGCAGCGGCGGAGATGCCGTGACAAGTGCAGCGGTAGCACGTGGGGAAGATCTCGGCAGGGACGATGAAGGTGAGTGTATTTGCGCCTGTGGTTGTGTGAGTCGATGAATAGTTCCCACTGTGGTAGTGTTGGTCTGGGAAGAGGGTAGATGAGTAGAGATGCTTACCAAAATTGAAAAAGAAATGGCAGACCGCCACACAGAACACCGTGACCGGCGCGGCCTCCGTGTGCGCTGCGCCGTAGTAGACGCCGCCCGTTATAATGAAGAGGATCATGAGAAGAAGAAAGGACGCGGTAAGAAAGTGCCTCCGGTTGAATCGGTTGATGAAGATGGTGCAGCAAATGCTACCGAGAATGGAGGCTATGGAGACGGTGACGAGATACTGTCTGCCCTGCTCTAATAACGTGTCGTATACTGTCATGCACGGTTGCGTATAGTCGGTCTGCCAGGCCGGTATTCCTGTCAGGTTCCAAGAGGGCAGAGTAGAATTGCCTCCTTCGAGCGTGGAATTCCAGCATGACAAGTTGGGGCCCAGGCGTGGCGGCAAATCTTTTGCCCAGAGATCAGCGAGAGTACCGCCTTTGTCGAGAGAGAAGGCATAAAAGGAGACGTCCAGGAAGAACCAGGTTGACTATGATCACGGTCAGAATGCCGACACACACAAATTTGAAGTACTTCGCGCCCCAATCTAAGACTTACAGCAGTACCTAATCGTTGTTAGCATTGTGTACGTTGAAGACTTGGAGCACGACTGCTTACCGAGCAGATAGTACCAGTTCTTGTCCTTGATGAAGTAGTTGTACAGGTCCTCCTTTGTGAACTGGACAGGCATGAATTGGAAAGGTTCTCTCCCCAGAGAAGGCGAATACGGGCTGTCGCTGCTCGTTGCCGGAGGAGGGGCGCCGTATACCTTCTGCGTGTCGCGGAAGGCCGTGCCTGGTTTGCATTTGACTTCTAGGCTGTAAAGGCCGCAGTCGTAGAGGAAGAAACGAAAAAAGATGGCCAAGACCGCAGGCACACACCCAGATCCGATGACAATCCTCCAGATGCCATCGACTATCCTCTTGCATTCGTCTTCGTACTTGGTGTTGATTCCACACTGCAGGGCTTGCAGTTGGTACTGATCATTCCTTCCTAGGACAACCCAGACGCCTACCAGCTGTGCGAGGGCCTGGCCGACAGGCTGCATGAGGAAGACAGACGAGAGCATAGTGGCCCGGGAGGAGGTGCTGGACCATTCGGATGTGATGACGGCGCTGAGAGGGTACTCGGCACCTATGCCAACTCCCATCACAAAGCGCCACTGGAAAAGCAAGTGAGTCCTCGGGCCTTCGCATCGCCTCATCAAACCATGGGGACAGAACTAACCCAGCAGAACAAGGCCAGAAACGACATGTCATTGTAGCCGTAGCTGCTCGTGGCCACTCCAATGGTGGACACTATGACCAGAACAAGCTCGATGCCATAGAGTCGCGTGCGTCCGAAGCGGTCGGCCAGATAGCCGAAGAGCAACTGACCAACGGCAGAGCCGAAAAGGGTGAAGAGGTTGATGACGAGGCCAGGCCACCGCTCGTCTGGAAAGTAGACGAAGGTGATGGAGGTGTTAATAACATTGCTTGCGAATAGATTATATCTGCCGTGTTATCACAAGAGTGAGTCGTGGAGGTCCTGACGAGACGCTATTGGCCGACGAGGAGTGTGCGTGAACAACAAGAACTTACGAATCGGTGAAGAACCCGGAAGCAGCCACGGCCCAGATCCTCAAGTTCCAGGAGTTCAAGTCGAGTTCATATCTCAGTTGTCGGCGGTCCTATCGCCCCCAAGTCAGACTTCAAATTGAGGTCGCAAGGCCAAACCAGATGCGAGGGATTTGCCTACCTGGCGATCTCTTGCGGGTAGAGCAGAACTGTCGTGGCCGAGAAACCCACGATTCTTCCTCTCGACATCGTCCGGGTACGCGTTCCGAGCCATTACTCCAAGAAGAAAGGAGGTTTCTCCAGGATGTGAAAGAGGGCAGAAATGGACTATTTGTGCAACCTGGCATTCATGTTGAGTACCTGTGGAAACTGGCGTAAATGTCGATTGGGATCTGGTTATCGAAAGTAAGTATCGCCGAAGAGCTTTGCGGCGTCGCGATGAGGGCTCAAGATGTGCCTGACAAGTCCCACTCAGCGCAGTACTCAGACCACCCTCGAGGCCTCGTGAAGGTCAGCGGAGCACCGCTGTCGACAGCTGAGGCTGGTGTGTTCCACAGCAGGACGCTGTCGAGTGCAGTGTATTCCGCGGGTCTGAAGGAGACGAGACGGCGGCACCGGGGCCGATGTCTGGTACAGTATTTGTGTGCCCGGGTTCGACTGGGACATACGGCGCGGGATGATGCCAGTATATATGATGGGGCCCCGAACAATTGACGATCCCCCGTCTGGCCAATGGACGGTGTCAGCTTACCCGGGTCGCAGACACAGGCTTGACGTTGTAGTTGTCGGAAAGCCCAGGCACGCCGGGGAGAATGGTCGAAGTGCATTGGAGCGCCGAGTTGAGGCGGGCCGGGCATTTTTAGTTTCCAAACCTTCGACAAACTCTAAAATGGAAGGAAGAAACAGGCCAAGCGACACTCTGGTACATAGAGGTGCCTGCACTCTGGCACTTGCGCAGGCGGGCACTGCACCAGTCAGCCCAGTCTACAGTAGTGTACACTGATTGCACTTGCCCAGGTACTGTAACGTTCGAAGCCATCCGCATTTAGCCCCATCCCCGTTGCCTTTCTTCTCCGTCTTCCGACCTGCCAGGGCCATGGGTCTTGACGGTTGGTGGCCCATCCCATCCCATCCCATCCAAACATCCTACTGTACAAAAAAAAGTCCCAACCCAAGTTGTGCCCCTCTTGTTTTGCCCCTCACCTGTTGTGTCTGACATGCATGCATCTGCAGGGCACCAGACCAGAGTTATTCTTCTTTTGTCTACTATTGCAAACAAGTATGTACACCACACCTGCCATGTACAATCTAATTATGGTATGCAGTAGTGCGGCATGTTAGCCCTCTGCAGCGTTCACGGTCCCCATCAGCCTCGTCAGACCGGCCCCAAGGGGAACATGGACAGACCAACCGTCCCAAGTGTCCATACTTGTTAGTCCATCCAACCTGCGCGGCGTCCAGTCTCGTCCCAGAGCGACACCCTCTTCCCTGCTGCGCCAACCCAACCCATACTGTATGCATCATACAACAGTCATCACACCACTTGCGCGGCAGATGGTCACAGCAACCGGCAGGGCCTGAACTCTATCAGCCCCGCAGCCGTCGCTCTCTGGCTAGGTCAACCGATCTGCCCACGTGGGCATGGGTTACGCCGCGCTGAGCAGCATTGGTTGTCAACTCATCAACCAAGCGACCAGGCTCGGTGAGGCTCGATGAGGCTCGATCGAAGCCTCACAGCGGATGGGCAAACATGTGAGATGATAATACAACAAACACCACTTACACAGTACCTTGGTCCGTCCTTCCCGCAAACAGCCCTCATCCTGCCCGTGCCCGGACCGAGAATCATGCCCAATGCCCAATGCCCAATGCCCACCGCCGGGCGAGAACCCCGAGGGATGGCCGGACGGGGGCCCCATATTGTGTTCACTGCCATGGGTGGGTGGCCCGGTGTGGGGGTCAACTGGGCACCGGGGGCATTCTACACAGTCACCAGTAATTGCGCAACTGTGGTACTCACTATTCCACTTACTGTGTACCGCGCGCATGCACTCTCGAGTCTGGGCCCACCGCCTTGCCTTCTGGCCCCTCTCGCCATCGTGATTCACACGATCGGAACTTCAGCGTCCCAGGCGGTTATGGACTGTCCTTCTCGTTATCCCTGGCCGCCATCATTAATTTCTGACGCCATCTGATATCAGCGACACCATCGTTCGCTCCGCCTCCGGCTGCTGGTGCTTCTTCAAACTCGGAAGCAGCTCCTCTCGTCGTTGGTGCGTGGAAGGGTGTTGAAGCCGTCAAACCCGGCAATATGGTTCAGCGTCTCACGATTCGGGATGAATCTGCTGTCTGTGCCCCGTACCAAGTTTTTCATCATCACCACGCCATTCGCCGTACTGCTGGTACCGGTGCATGCCTGACAGTTGTCAACGGCGAGCGTCCGATCTCCCTTCTATTCTTAGTACTGGTGCGGGCACCCAGTGGGACACAGGAACCTATTCGCTGTTTCAAGACCGGTTCTCCCAACCAGTCCCTGGCGTCCATCAGCTCCGCGCATCATCCGCTGAAGCTTCAGCACCCTGTCTTGTTCAACCGCCTGCCCTCACGCCGGCACGGCAGGCTGTCTGAGCTGACAGCTACTACTGCAGACGGGCGTCGTCCGGCGTGGGGAGGAAAGGATGCAAGCTCGAGCCAGCTCATGCGTAATGCTAGGCTCGGCCTAGCTTCGCTTCATTGCCCACAAATCCCGTTGCGACCTTGGGGCATGTGCCCGTCGAGCCATGTCTGTTGTCTCTGGCTACCCGAATTGGACCCCTGAATGTAGTCGACCTCCACAGCAAACTAGTCGCACCCAGCATCCCCCCGCTTTTCCTGGACCTGAACCCCAAAGCCTCGCGTGCGCCCATCTCATGGCCATCGTGACACTGCGTGGAGGGAGGAGCTGATGCTCGAAATGGATGTGGAGCGTGGTAATATAATGCACCCAAGTGATAAGATAAGAATCTCCCACCGTCAGCTTCTACGTCGCCCTCGCGCTGCTCTCGGGCTGCTGCTGCTGCGCGTGCAGATGGGTCTGGTCTAGACGTCCACTGCTTACTGGCCAGGACTCGCTCGTTATTTGCAAGACCCTATCCTTCAGAAAGCTTAATTGCGGCCCCGGGTACTCGAAGACACCGCCGGCCTTGGAGCTCTCGTAACCCCCTTACGCAAGACAAGACTCGAAGTTGCACTCTGGATGTTGTGTAAGACTGACTGTCGCCACGATTCCAGCCCGTCTTTGTGCAAGTCGATCAGCGCCTTACTCTCTCAACAGCCTCAAGTCGTCACTGTTTCTTTACTGGCACTGTCACGATACACCCATGCCCCGGTGGACCTGGGACCTCGTCCGCTCCGAGTGACCTTCCGAATCCCACCCAGCCTTGTCTACTACCCTCGGGCTACACAACCCGGGCCATACAGGCGCCAATAAGTACGACCGGGCACCACGCAAGTGAAGCAGTCTCCCTCAGCTAAAGCCTCGTCCTGGCCCCAGCAGCGACAACGAGACGGGCAGTCCACGGTAGCACGAGGATGCTCTCGTGTGAGGCGCAAGCGATTGCTATTATCTCCGTGTTGGCGAGTCCTCGTGAGAGCTGGGCAGAATGGCCCACTCCAACCGATCTCTACATTCAGGTTCCTCGTTGTCCTCATATGTGTCCTCGTCTCTGGACCGCACATCATCCGCTCCGGCACGCTCACAGTTCGCCGACACTCCCAGCAGCTCCGCCATCTCTGCCGTAGCTTTGGAACCCTCGCTACCTCCGTCCGCCCTCCGCCCTCTGGATCTGGGTCCTCCTGGCTATCAGGCCACCATGTATAGTCAACTCGACCTCCCCAATGATCCCAACTTATGCTAATGCTCTGGGCCAGTACTTTGTTCGAAGGTACATCGAAAGAACTCGCTGTTTATCTCGGACCCTGGGAGGTGATGGAATCCGAGACTCGCCGGGTCCTCTGGCAGTGTAGCTATCAAGGCGAGACGCTGGAGCAATACTGTACGTATGCCTGAGCGATCCGGACCGAGAAGTCCGCCCGCTGAGATGATCACAGTGCCCGTTTCCGTGGCCTCACAGGTTCAGCCAGTCACCATCCATTCCCAGCATCGGCCCTACTCCAACCCGGCCGAGATGGAGTTGTTCGTCATGTTCAGGGAACCGCAACGCGTGCGCTACACAGCAGCAGACGGAAAGGTGGTGCACGACGAGGTGATCGAGGTCAAGTACGAGTTCACGTCGATAGAAGGCTCCGCGCGCTTCCAGGGCGACCTACGGCGACAAGACCTCGTCGATTATTTTGACGTCGACGTCGTCTTCAGCGATACACACAGCCGGACAGACTCCCTCACAGGAGCAGTACGGGGCCTAGCGACCATCCAAAGAATTAAACTATGGAAGGATAGACTTTCACCATACCACTGCATTACCTTCTACTCAAATCGGCCGTCGAACCGCCGGGACCGGCGATATCGAGAATACCTCGTCACCGACTTCCGAGAGGAGTTCAAGGCCCGTGACCACAAGCGTAGGGAGTGTCGGCTGAGCGCGATAGGGAGACGAGGAAGCGCGCCAAATGCTGTTCGCGCGAGAAGCTTTTCACTATCATCACCGTCATCCTGGGGTCGCAGCAAACAAAAGTCGACAGAACACAGTTCAGACTTAGCGCAGACATCACTGAGCCTCATGCCGCTGGACATCCGTTGGCTTGGGATCCGGTTCACGAGGGACGCTGGTAGGTTGCCCCAGTTCAACCCCCCCCCCCCCCAAATAATAATTCCTGTGTCCTTGGCCTTTTTTCAAGGCACGTGGTTATTGAAGAAAATTTCTCGGTATCACCAGCGGACTACGCTGACTGTGCCGCAGACTACCACCGCTTCATGGAGCGCTGGCTGGCCTGCCATGTCGCGGATCGAGAGTTCCGCGGAATGCCCTTGCCGCAAAACCACATCCAGCTGCCTTCGCCCGCAATACAGGCAAGGGAGGCGACCTTCGAGCTTGACGCGGCGGAGACGCCGTTCAGGAGCCTGCCAACGGTCATGGGGCCGCCGCCGAGATGAACTTTCTTTTTTATATTTTTATATTTTAAGGATGGCCTTGCGGGAGTAGGAAGAGCAGGTCACATAGGACTGTTCTCACGCGCATTCTGGGTTCCTGTAGCATAGATACAAGGAGAAAGCGTGATTTCGATTTTCAATCATGCAAGTGGAAGCAGGTCGGACTTGTACGTTCATTTGCAAAAAAAAAAAAAAAAGAAAAAAAAAAAGAAAAAAAAAGGGCAGATTTGGGAAAGGTTCTAGACTTACCCATACATGATGGCGTTTTGAGGCCAAAACGTTTTGTTTTTTGTTTTATACCCCCTTTTTTAAATCGGTCGGTTTCGTGGGACGGCAGGCCGCACTTTTGCGTGTGTGTGTTCAGAATTTGTTTGATGAAGGGACTATGAGGCTTCACAATCAAATCCTTTGAGGTTTTTTGCATTACGCTGATGCGCTTCGCCATTTCAAGTAGCTGCGGCAAGTCTCTTCGAGATTTTGCTCTCTCTCTCTCTGTCTCCCGTTCTCCCTGCGCTTGACCATGTCTCCTACCCGATGGTTTCGAAAGATGTCGTGCAACCATCGCGGCAAAGCCGCCAGGAACTGCTGCGGAATGCTACAGGAAATGTACTCATCGCTCAACGACACCTTTGCGAAGGGTGTCCGGTAATGAGGGTCCCCCCCCCCCCCAACGGCCAACCTCTCTTCCGAGCCGCATCCGCAACCGTCCCAAGTTTGGTTTGATTCGGGCAGTCCTATTTTTGGTGCTTAGAAACAAGGCTACGGTCGTGAGTAAACGCCATGGCCAACGCTCGGGACGCGCCGCTGGGGGTGGGGGGGGGGGAATGTGGGGGTTTACAATACAGAATGGGTAGATAGATAGGCAGGCCTTGGATCTGTAGCACTGCCCAGGTAGCGTCCCCGCCTACTGCGACGTGTCACTCCAGACAAGGGCGGCCGAGTTCTGGGCGGCTGCGGGCTCCGTCATGAAGGTGGCGCTGCTCTCCTGTGCGATACCTGGATGAAGAAGAAAAAGAGCACGAAGTCTATAGAGTACCGACGGACAATATTTTGCGTTGAGCTGGGCGCCTGCTCTTTGTTTTCGCGGAGGGGGGGTCCTTGCGTTGAGTTTCCGGTCGCATCTCGTTTGGTTGATGTCATGGTACTATGCAACGTCCACCCAATCCCGATGAGGTCTGCTTCTCAAATCGCAGGGGAAAGAGGGTGGTGTTGTATCATGCCTCTGGTCTCTGTAGTAGCCACGGTGTTAGACGGCGACGGCACTGGTCATCTTCCTCGCCCCAATGCAAGGTGCCCTTGGGATGTCTTTCCGCCTTCCTTGGCTCAGGGACGCGGGAAGTTGATGCTCTGGGCATTAGCCGCGAAGGGAGCAACGCAGGCTTGGCATCGTGGGTAGGTCTTCCTGGAAATTGACTTGACTCGACCACATCACTGCCGTATTCCAGGTGTATGAGCAGGAGTTCCTGAGGGTAGAATCACGAGTAACTGCGCAGCGATCCTGCAACAGAGGAGCGTCTACAGCCATCGTGACGAGGCCATGTCGCGAGTTTGGCCACTTAGAATATGATGTCTGTAATCGATCTGTGATTTAGCTGCGGTGCTGTGAGAATACTGTATGCATCCGAGATGCCGGATGTACCAAGACGCCATGAGCCTCCAATTTGGAGCAGCTTCGACGGTCCGTTAGCGTCCCGAACACATCACGAAGCGCGCCCCGAGTGAAGATTGTGAATCATCCATGGCGGTGCATGAATAGTTCCCCAGTTTGACAGACTTACCTGAGGTGCCGTCACGGTCAATCACTCGAATGGATGTATCCTGTCTATAGGTACTGAATGTTGTAGCTGCTCCGGACAACGAACATCCCATGAGGCCAGGGTTACAGGAGATTCGAGGTTTTCTCGAATACCAGGTTATATGTGCCAATTCAGTCTGCAGTCTTGAGCCAAAATACGCAGTCAAGCACCGAGCCGATAAAGGCATCTCGCTGTCAGGGGTCCCAGAGGCGGACCCGAGCGGGCGGTAGCATCCGGCGCCAAACGAGCGGGCCGCGGTGCCGCGCCAGGAACCCACCTGACGTCAGCGTTCGCGCCATAGAAAGTCCGGGGCGGGAGCCAGGGTCTAATAAGGTGAGGAGGTGATCGACCATATCTCCCGCATCACCCCACAGCGAACAACGATAACCTCGCGCAGACGCAGCTGGTCACGCTGCCGCTGCTTGTGCTGCTGACCGAAGAGTAGGAAAAATGATATATCATCACCGCGGGCTAAGCCCCCCCCCCCCGCTTCCAAGGCAGACAGCCTCAACGGGCTAAAGCGACTATGGAAGCCATGGGAATTCCACCCTGGTGTGGTCTGACTGCACGAGGTCGGCGGCTTGTCAGGTCCCTTTATTTGTACAAGTCTGCTGGCATTTGCTGACGACAGCAGCACGGTGAGGCCTCGTTCACATACTGCAAGGCCTGTCAATCTGGTTGAAGAACAACATCTTCTGATCGCTATCAAATATCATTCCTTTGAGACAATCCAGCACACCAATTTTGTATTCGAAACCCAGCGAGGCCTTCCCAAGTCCTCACACCCGAACCTCAGTCCATGTGAAAATGAAGAAAATCATTCTCTCCGTAAACGCGGGGTCGTCCTCCGTAAAAATCTCCGTCTACGAAGCGACAGCCCACAGCAACCCGACACAACTCGCCGAAGCTCAGGTCAGCGGTCTCACCTCGCCGCCCCCCAAGCTATCCTACACGCGCGGCGGACAGACGGTATCCAAAGCCCAGGAGCTCGGCGGCGACGACGACAACGACAACGACAAGGTCTTCAAGCAAGACGACGCCTTCCGCGTCCTCCTGGCGACCCTCACCGGCGACGCCTCGCTCCCGCAGCTCGGCAGCGCGGCCGACGTGGCCATCGTGTGCCACCGCATCGTGCACGGCGGCGGCTTCGGCAGCGCGCAGGTCATCGGCGACGCGACGTACCACCGCCTCGAGGAGCTCAACGACCTGGCGCCCCTGCACAACGCGCCCTCGCTCGGCATCGTCCAGGCCTGCATGGCGCGGCTGCCCGCCGCCGTCAACGTCGCGTGCTTCGACAGCCAGTTCCACGCGAGCCTCCCGCCCCACGTGAGCACGTACCCCATCGACCAGGCCGTGGCGAGGAAGAACGGCCTGCGCAAGTATGGGTTCCACGGGATCAGCTATTCCTTCATCACGCGGAGCGCCGCCGAGTTCCTGGGCAAGGACGTGGGGGACGTCAACCTGATCGCGCTGCATCTGGGCAGCGGTGCGAGTGCGTGTGCCATCAAGGGGGGGAAGAGTTGGGACACCAGCATGGGATTGACGCCGTTGGCCGGTCTGCCCGGCGCGACGAGGAGTGGAAGCATAGATCCTAGGTAAGCACGAGTCTCGACATGGCTTCTTCCCCATGGGGGGGGGGGGGTTCCCGGGTGTCGGGGACGACAGGGGCAGACGGCCATCTCGAAAGGTTCATGAGAGAACTCACAACCAGCTGACACACCAGACCAGCCTCGTCTTCCACTACGCCTCCGACGTGGGCAAGCTCTCGCCCGCCTCGACCAAGGAGCTGCACATCTCAGTGGCCGAGACGATCCTCAACAAGGAGTCGGGCTGGAAGGCCCTCACGGGGACGACCGACTTCGGCACCATCGCCTCGTCCCCGGGGGACCCGGCGCACAGGCTCGCCTTCGACCTCTTCGTCGACCGCGTCTGCGGCTTCGTGGGCGCCTACTACGTCACCCTGCGGGGCCAGGTCGACGCGCTGGTGTTCGCGGGCGGCATCGGCGAGCGGAGCGGCCGGCTCCGCCGCGCGGTCGTGGAGCAGTGCGCGTGCCTCGGGTTCGAGATCGACGGCGCGCGGAACGAGACCCGGGACGCGGCGGAGACGGCCAAGGTCGTGAGGGAGGTCGGGCTGGCCGTGCGCATGGACGGGCGGACGCACCGGGTGCTGGTCGTGCAGACTGATGAGCAGTACGAGATGGCGCATGCCGCCGCTCGAGATCCGGCGCTGTGGGCGGGCGAATGGGACGACGTGCCGGAGCTTTCTGTCTTGAAGGTCACTGGTAGACATTAGCGAGGACTCGACGGCGAGAGCCGATGAGCTAAGGAGTTGTGCTATGGCTAGCAATGAGCGTGGTGAGGTCGAAAATTTTGAAACAATGTTTCAACACGATGATGAGGCGCACAATCACGATATCTTTGGGGAGGCGGGGTGGTCAAACAAGTCTGGTGTTCAGGCAAGATAGAATCTCACGACGTCTTCTATAAGTTTTACTGCCTCAGAGCCTCGAAGAACGCTCATTTTAACTCATCTTGACAGTACGCCTCGAGTTACAAGATACCATGCTTCTGGCATGGAAGTTCCACCGGAAGAGCGACCACGAGACAGGAGTCGAGGACTGCATCGACCCTTTCGACCCCTGACCAGCCATTCAATGAGTTTCTTGTATCGTTGATGGTACCCAGGAATTCAGCTCCTGGTGTGGACGCCAGGGCTCAACGCATTCGCGTCTCCGTACGAGAGAGACTTTCCAATTGAATTCTTCATTGTTTGACATGGATAATTCTGAACGGCAATGGCAAGACCAGACATCCCCATCCACGCCAGCAGGAGGACTGCGACGGTAGTAGACTGGCACAACACAGTCGCAGCGCACGAGACAGCTCGAAGCCCACCGGCCAGGCAAAGGATGCATGGGACAGCAGCTGAAGTCTCACTATCGTCAGGACGCCTCCTAACCTGCATTTGCGCCACCATTGACAACCTCAAGCTCCAGATGACCCAGAGTCTGCGCCATGAAGATGTCGCTGTCCCAAGATCAGGACAGACGTTCCATCAGAGGCTGGCTATAAAGGCCCGCGCGGCAACTAACAATTGTCGGAAGGAGTCAGTTGCGGGCAGCTCTGGGCAGATACGGGGGAGTCCGCACAGCTTGCGACTGCTGGACATCAGCTACATGACTGACAACATCTCAAGGTTCTGCGGGTCGCCAAGTCCCTGGCCGTGGAGCAAAGGAGTAGCTGGCCACGAGAGCTGCCGGTGGCTGGGCTAGAGAGAGAGAAGCGATGCCCGGGAGAGGTGTGGTAGGCGACGTCGGCCAACAGCTCTACCACGCAAAGAACTGAACAACCTACGGCACATCGCTGCCTCAACCCGATGGTGAGGACTTTCACAGCCAGCAAGCCCCCTTACGAGGCCACAATCTGCAGCGGTCTTCTCCTCACGACTGCCCGAGACCTTCGCAGAGCAAACCGCCGAATAGACCCGCCTCACCAGCTCAGCGATGCTGTGCGTCCAACAGGAGACATCACGCGGTGCTCCATCCTGAGTCGAGACGAGCCGTCGCAGAACGCAAGACGCAAGACGCAAGACACATGAACAAACATACGTTACACACCCCACCGCCACCACCACACAGGTGATCTGCGTCTTGACGCAAGAAGAAAAGCATGTCGCACGCGGGTCGAGAACCCCTCCTTGACTCAGACTCGAGAGAATGCTCTTTGAGTTACGGTCCGGTTTCCAGCGATCTGGCCATGGCATTTCCCAACTTTGGGGTGTGCCCAGCAGATGGGGAAATCGTGAGAGTGTTTTTCCGGGTAGAACCCCCCATCAAAAGCAAGTCTTGGGGCACGAAAGTTGGGGATCTCCCGCGGGTCCCAGGAACGGCAACTCCATCCCCCTCAGGCTGCTCGCGGCACGCCCCAACCAGCTGGTTTCGACCACAAGAGAGAGCGACATATCTGCAGAGTTAGGGAGGATACTAGTACTTCGTACAGTTAGTTGTACATCGCCACGCGGATGCGACGGGTCTCCCCAAGTATCTGCGCCCCGGATTGGCCCTCTGGCCTTGAATTAAGCTTCGGGCTCCTCTAAACCTGACACGAATCCTCGGACACACACCATCTGTCTGTTGTTCATGTTTGTTTGCGAGAGGCTTCTGTCGCCACCTTGAGTTCGGACGGGGAGAGACGGAGGGAGGGGACCGTCGAAACCATAATAACAACAAATCCACCCCCCAAGGTTCCCAAGGTTGGGGGGGGGGGGCAAAGAAGGTAGGAAGGGTAGCATTCGTGCAAAGAACAGGGTCCGAGTCCTCGACTCCGAGAAGCCAAAAAAGCCACTCGGCCCAATTGCCATCACGGTGCCCCCGCCACACCGGTCCGAGTCCAATTCGCTTTCACAAAGGGCAAAAAGGGTGATGCGCGACGTCCAACCATCTGCCCTGACTACATCTCCCCCACCCACCATAGTGAAAAGCCAAAAAACAACAAGCCTACTCCACGCGGCCTGCCTGGACTCTCATCGAATTCATCAAATTGGGCACTCCTCTGCTTGCGACCGCGTTTCGCCCCCCCCCTCCCCGGGTCCCCCCTTGCGCCCCTCGCAGGCCTCCGCTGCAACAGCTGAAGATCGACGAGATTTATTTTTCTTCGGCATGAGAGAATAAGAGAGCTCTGGAGCCCGCTAGGAACAGCTTCGAAGATGGAGGGTGACTGTGATCTACTCTCTCTGTGGAGAAGACACCACCATCACCACCATCACCACCATCCACCCAGGCCGTCCCGAGGGGGCTGCAATGATCGCGAGACCGACGTGTCGGTTAGATCACTGCGATACCATTCCTCTGCTGGAACCGGATTGGAGAGCTTTGGTAATCAGTTTCCGCTGCAAAACAGGCTTACCAACGATGCGGCAATTTGCCGTCTGCTTGCATGGGGCGGGTGCTTGCGCTCAAGTAGCGGGATTCCGCTTGGGGAAGTGATGTGCTCAATAAGGTGGCGAAACTGGTGCGACAGCAGCTAGTGACGCGAGACCCTGAAGAAGAAGAAAACCTCGGGTTAGCTATCGAGCTATCCCCGCTAAATCCCACGCCAGCACCAGCGAGTGCCGGGTGTGCCGGGTGTGCCGGGGTGGAGCCATGATGACAAAAGGATGGCATTCTTGTGACGAAAATATGGGATTTCCTAATTCCCCATGATCGTCCACCGGCCCTTCCCTCGGGTACAGCCCTTCGGCTCCCCGAACTGCCGCCACCCTGTCGCATCCCGAAGTGTTCATCATCGTGCCCTCATTGACTTGCAAAACTAACCTGATCAACATCATGGTGTGACAAGGGTTTTCTCTTTCTTCCTCGCTTTGCATATTCTGGCGTATGGTGCAAGAAGGACACCGCGATGGTGTGTGCTCAGCAAAGTCAGCACGTCCAGGAACGGCATTGCGAGCACAAGAGAGCAAAACCATGCCAGTCTGGTGAACTCTCGGGCTCTGTGCGAATCGAGCGCAAACTCAGCCCCGTCAGTTCCGCCTGATGCGCCAACCTGGTCTGCCAAAGTCGATCGTGGCACCCAAGGGACCAGCGCACGCATGCGTTGAGACGGAAATGGAAAGGGACATTCTGTCAGCCTGTCCGGTTCTGTTCTTGAACCCTGCATCGCACCAATTGTCTTGCTTCTGCCCGCCCGCCCTCGCGGCGCGGTCAGACAGCACACTTCACCTCCGGAGTTGAAATTCCGAATCTCTCGAACTCAAAAGGGTCGTTGCATGCTGGCAGGGCTGCGGGGACCCTGGCAAAGGGTCTTAGATCTGTGTACTGCAGTGCAGGTCTCAGCCACAGACACCCGCCGGTGTGACGGTGTGAGGGCTGCCGAACGAAGGGATTGCAACGCCCATATGCTACTATCGTAGGCCGTGCATCACGGACGCAGAGCTAGAGCAGCAGAGCAGCCACACCCTGCCTCTTGGGAACCCTAAGATCAAATGTCGGTGCGCGGCCCAATCGTCGAGCTCGTTTTATCTGATGGGGTCGTCTACAGATGTCCTTGTCTTGGAAGGGTCGACAGTGTTCGGGTAGCTTGTACCTGTCGAAGGGAAGTCCGTCCCTAGGATAGATAATGTGGTGGGGCAAAGAAAGTGTATTCCGTAGGCCGCGCAATGTCACGAGTCGCCTCGATCTCCTCCATCATTGGCGACATGAAGGATGTGGGACAAGATAACCATCTCGGGTCCATGGGCTTTGACAGATTGCGACCTCCACTGGATCCAGAACATGGAATTCACAGGGCACGACCCTGTATGCGCTGTCTGTTGGTCGGTCAGATGCACCCCCAAGAACTTATCTTTACGAAGGATATGCTCAAGGTTCTTGACTTGTGGACGAGTTCTGGACGAGCTTGCTGAGGCTCCACGGGCGTGACTCAGGTGTGCGGAGTAATGCCGTAAGCAGGGGCCCGAGTACGAATGCCACGGAAAAGACCTGCTACGCACTCCGTACAAGGGAGTCACTTGTCGTATAGTGGCTGGGCGGTCAGTCTTGGGATAGCTGCTCGCAGGCTAGGCTCCGCGGTAGATACCCATCATGATCTGTGGCTTGGCCGTCTTGTTGAGGCAGACAGGTTCGCACTGTCACGCAGGTAGCACTCAGTATATGTTTTGAACGACTGGTCACACCGCGAAGGACACCCGTTGCCATGTTGACAGTTGACGGCGGGGTTTCAGAGAACCTGGATGAACAGCGTGGCATCTCTTGTCTTCCGTTCTGCACGGGCGGTCGAGAGGTCTAACAAAAGATGAGCGACGGCAGCGCTGGGAAACTTAAAAGTGAGGACGATAAGGCTTGGATCGTGTCAGCTGGGTTGGTCTGATGCGGCTCTTGTGGTCCAGATTCGCAGGTCAGCCCCATCGCAGCTTGGAAGGTTGGCGGTACCGTGCGCGTTGTGCAGTGGTTTGAAGCTTCCCCGCCTCCGGGTGAACCCGCGAGTCCGTGTCGCGAAGAGCGAGAGGGAGGGCAACAGGGTGTTTTGAGGGTAAATGGTCGAATGACGGACAAGTCCTGTTATCGACCGTCTCCAAAACCTGTAGGAAAGCTGCCATCCGGCGAACCCGAGCGCCAGAAATATCTCCAGTCTTAGTATACTTTGCAGTTGATCGAAGGGGTCGGTACCTAGAATGTCGACATTGAAGGTTCTCAGATCGCAGGTCTGGTATTACCGTGTTGATTTTCGAGACTGGAAGCACGACTGGTAAAAAGTACACAGCTTGTGTGTACGGTGTTCAGAGTTCGAGCCACTACGTCTGTCCTGAGCAGGCAGTCCGATGCGATACAATACGATGCGATGCGATGCTACGCGATGCGATGCAGCTCAGCAAATCCCAAGGTCTAGTCGGGCAGTCTCGTGACAAGCTGACAGTGTTGAAAGTGAAAGTGGTGAAACTGGATCAATGGCAATGTGATGGAGGATCAGTTTGGGGTAGACGGGACTTGGGGATCTGAGACTCCTCGAGTTGAGTGGTATGTACCATTAGTAGTATACCGAAGGACATTGAAACCTCATGCGCGTGCTCGTGGGCGGCTGAGCAACGTCATCGCCTAAGTGTCCATGTAATAGCAATCACGACGTGCGTACCCTTGCATCCTTGGAATTCCAGACGAGTCCCCATCTGCAAAACAGTTCTGTTTGATGGGAAATCGGCGATGCCCAAACAACCAACAAACGATGCAGGTTGTCTTGGTTGCCAGGCGTGGGCGCGGGCGCGGGCATGGGGCATGGGGCATGGGCTTGGACGCCTTTGACGAACAGCCCAGGGAATCATACAATACAGTACCGTGTGCTAACAGGATCCCGTGTGGGACATTATGCTGGGCCGAGCTTGGCCTGACCTGACCTGGCCTGATCTGACCTCTCAGGCCTCTCGCCCGGCCTGGTGTGATCCCGGTCTTGATCAATGAATGATGAATCAAAAGAGGTGGGGCCAGGTGAGGCTGACAGGAATTGCGTTTGGGTTGGGGGACGGTGCGGGAGATGGGAGGGATTGATGAGAAAAAGGGTCTGAACTCTAAAAAGAGTGTGACCGGAGCAGATTGTCCGCGAGCCTGATGTGCGATCGCGATCTGGGCCAGGTGCATTGTATGAATGAGGCAAGGCGACCTCGAGGTGTGGCCGTGCCGAGTGGGCTGAAGGCGATCGAATTGCAGACGCACGGAAAGCAAGGCAGGGCCTGCATGGGGTCAATGAGAGCTGACCTCTTGCCTCCTGGGCCGTCGCCCAGTTCCCACTTCCCCCACTGTGTCGCGCTGCCCCGCCAGACCCGCCCCTGGTTCTCGGGTTCTTCGGAGCTTGTTGGATCGAAAGGGCAACATGCACACACCCGAAGGCCCGCCCGTGTGTGCAATGTACAAACCCTAGGTACCACAGTACGCCGGTACAAAGTTCCCCCAAGGACATGCGAAGTTACATCAGAGCCAAGGGCGCGGCCCCACTTCGAAGCCACGGTCCCAATGGGGAAGGACCCTTGGGTTTCTCTCGGTGCGCTCCACCACGGTCAAAGAGAGAGAGAATACACTGCAGCCTGTTACCTGTGCAGCAGGTGAGGTGACTCTGGCACGTCTCGGCAACCTCCAATGGCCGCCTGCGCGCAGTGGGAACGGGACGGTCTGGGCCTTCGGCCCCTTGACACTCTTTGCCAGTGGGGTCCCTGCCCGACCCTCCCCCTGTCTGTGGCTCTGTAGTCCTCTCACACCCTGTGGCCCTGTGGCCCTGTGGCTCTCGCTCATGTCCCCGATGTCCTCGATTGATCCACCGCTGCAGCTGCGGTCTCTTTCCTGTCCCCGTACTTTCTGCTTGTGCCCGTCTTCCTCTACCGATCTCGATTGTCATAGTGACGTAGACCGACCCGACTACACGTCACAGTATTGCTGTGTACAAGATAGTGAGAATGCGCAGTCATGACGGCCATGATACGGTATTGATTCACTCTTACACCAGAATACCGGTCCCCAGTGTGGATTGGTAAGGCAAGGTGAAGGAAAGGAAAGTAAAAGCAACAACATTGGCCTCGCTTCATCTGGGTACATATACGCATGGGTCCTCTGATAAGGGCAGGGCAGGAAATCAGAGGGTCTTCTGCCAGAGGCAGTCGGGGGATAGGGATTGCACAGCTTGTGCTAGCTGTCCCGGCTGTCCCTGAGAGACGGGGTGCGGATGCTGCAGTTGTCAGGAAAGGGATCCCACGAGGAGATTTCTCTGGGCGTGTGGCTGCGCAGGCTTGGGTACCTGCTCCCCGGGCTGCTGCTGCCCGGCGGCCTGTGTACCCGAAGGGCTGTGGAGGCACCCCCGGTCAGGACCCTTATGCTTGTCGCAAGGTGGGTCCTTCTTAGCGCTCCCGCCTGATTGACTTCGATCAACAGCACAATCCTCGATCTGTCAAACCGCGCTTATGACGGGACTTGGTTCTGGGCAAGTTTGATGAAGTTTTCTGTTTGGGGTTTTATCCTTTTCGCGCGACTCTTTCTCTCTCTGCGCGACGGGAAAGCGAGGCAACACGCCACATAGCGCCTCCTCCCCCCTGTCAGACCCCCCTTCACTGAATCAGGCAATCTGCTGCTGCTATGTACGGGCGGTGTCTTCCAAGCGCCCACTGGACCCCTTTCTCACTTGTCTCATTCCTTGGAAGCTCGCCAAAACTTCCATTCTTCCAAGGCCAGGGTCCTCCGCGGTCGTCTCAGACCAGACCAGACACGCGGCAGGGCACAATGCGCTGCTTTCAGGACTGTTTCCCTGCACTGCTGCAGGCGGTCCAATCTGCTGGAACTTACCATCCCAGTTATCGGACATTTGGGCCATGCAGCAGCTGTCATGCTCTTCACGCCAGACCGCCACAGTTGAGGCCCTCGATCGCGATCCCTCCTCTTGCGCGCCACGCTTCCGGGTCAACAGGTCCCTGCGAGATTGAGAACATTTGGCTATCTGGAGCTGCTGTCGAGCTCATTCCTTGTTTCCAAGAACCCTATCGAAGTAGACATGGCATCACGTATGTGCATAGCGTGTGCCATGCCAGCCCGTGTGTCAAGTGTAAGTACTCGCGGGGCTCCTGGCCTGGCAACTTGTGGCGCACAGCATAGATCCTGGCCGATTTTCGATCATCACGATCCTTTGCATACCGTGTACCATATGGAACGCGCTGAGCCATACGACTGTGGCTCCGCAGCCACCAGCAGCACCTGGACTGCCTGGGCACGAACGGGCAAGCAAGTGCTAAAGTCCCTCGCACTGCCGCACGAAGAGCAGCGCCACTACGAAACCAGCACGCACATCAACTGATCCCGGTGGACTATCGATCTTTATCCCCGAGCGGGCACGACTTCTGCTGATCTGTCTCGATATGGTTGGGTGCCAGGCTTCTGGGCTCTGGCTCTCCAACAACAATTCCCCAACTTTTCATCATGGGAATGTTGCCGAATGTCCATGTCAGAAAGAGGGGGTAAAAGCCACCGTTTGTCGAGTTTCTCAGCATACGAGACGGCAGTCTACTTCACGCTATGTTCGGTCAACCTTCGTGTCTTGCCAGCCCAGCACAAAGCCGTCTTGAGTGGATATTTCCTTCTTGGGTTGAGCTTCGCGCGTTCCGGATCGCTCTCATCATCACCGATCATTCGACCTGGCGCCGGATCGTGTCAGAGAGACTTCTCGAACGAAGCTTCGTCCCTGTGGATCTTTCCATGGAGACCTTGCCGGCTGATGGTGTACCGTGACTTTGCTCAAGTAGCCCCTCTTTGTCGCGCTAGGGTAGGGAAGCCAGGGTCTTGCAACAGCAGACCAGCTGGCCTGGCTCCACCACGTTGACGGGATCGGTGATCTCCCCTGGGAAAGGACGAGAAACACCGATTATTGGCTGACAGCTTTTTCCCACTTCTGGGCACTTCGAGATCCGCAGGACCCGCGTCAGCCGGCTCAGCAAGGCGGCCAACGAGGCTCTCACGCTATAGGCCCAGCAGGCTGTTTCGGACGTTCCCAAGATACGCTGTAAAGCCGACTTGGGAAAGCCGCCCAACCACTCTGGCCAGTCAATCAGCTCTCTTTCATGGCAACATCGCTCAAGAAGGCAATCAATTGAGCAGTTCTCTTATATGATCTCGATATAGTCGCCGAGGTAGCCGACGATATCCTGTGAACTAAGTTCCTTGAGCCATGGCCTTTCGCGGCGCCTCCCTTTACGAGGGAATGACCTCGAGGCATTCAGGAGCTTGATGGAATAGCCTGGTCATCTGGCTTCGTCTTCCGCCGACAGTACCGTGCTCGCCCCGTCATCCCGAAGAGGGGGTTCGGGTCAGGTCCGCTTTGTCTCGACGTTGGCCGACCATGTCAACATGTACCTTCAAGACCCGCTTCTTCATAATAATGGTGTCGCGTACCCAGACCATATTCGTCACGAGCCGAAGAACCTCTCGCACAAGGGCAACGCACGAGGCTCGCGAAAACTTGTTCCTAGAAGGATTGAGCATCCGCTCTTGGTTTGTACTGTACCTTGCAGTGTACAGACAATACTGCATGTTATGTTAGTGCCCGAGTGACCTCCCAGGCTTATAAGACCCTCGACGCCGTCTACGTCACCATCCCTATCACTAGGGCATATATGAGCCCCGGATTCAGGCACATGAGAAATGCAGGGTGCCATAGTCCCTGGATCCACGGCCCAGTTTCTTCTGGGCGGGCTGTCAAACTCTTCCAAACATCGAAAAGCAGGGAAGCAACATTAGGGTCGTCGCAGCCTTTCCTCAAAGCTGGCCGAGAACGACCACATACCAGCACAGTAGAATAAAACTACCGTGTACCACAACCCGAGTAAGTCGCCCCGAGTCTTCAGGTCCAGCTAGGGACAACGCATGTCGATGATGCTGCGAGCTGTGTTGATCACAGAGTGCTCGGTGCACAAACGCGTCTCTTGGGCGATCGTGGGATTGCGACGCAGCACGACTCGTCAAAGTGGACTACGAGGCCTTTTAAGAGGAATACGCCAATCCGAACCTCGCGATCCGATGGCATGGCTGCCATGCTCTGTGTGCTCGGGGCAACAAAAAAAAAAGTCATGATGCACGACTTGTGTACGACGTGCAGCGCGGACGAAAGGCTCCGGGCCAGATAAGGACAAACAAGTTTCCCGAATCGTTGTAGTGATCAGAAAATAATGAGGGATCGGACAGGATTTACGTTCCATTTCCCCAGTTCTGAAATGTTTTCCAAGGATAGAATCTGCATGGCCCGCAGAGAAGGGAAAGGAATTGTTGAACAGACACCGCAATTTACAATGGGTCACCCACGTCCTGGGAGGAGGGGTGGGGGGGCAGCTGGTCCCTCGACCTGGCCTGGCAGCCCCTGGGCGAGGAGGTATTTGGTGACAAGCTTCGCTGATGTACTGTACCAGTGGCCCAGCCAGGGCTCAAGCAGGGATGGGCCCCCGTGCCCCTGGGAGGGGCAATGGTGGTGCAGGGGGTAGTCGTGAGACAGAAGGGAGAAGTCGAGAAACGGGTCCAGCGCCTGGCAACTTTCCCATGTTGGGCGCCCGTCTTCGCGGCACTCGTGGGTTGACAAGACAGGGTTGGCTCAGCGCAGACCCCCGCTACGCTGAACCTAATCACAGAGTTGTCAACAATGCGCAGGGATCTCTGCTCTCGCCCTCCAGGTAGCCGGGTGCGATCCTTTTTTTCATGGGCCGCGGGACCTTGCACCTCCTCCAGGGCTTTAAATCGGGCAGGCTGCCCTGCGCACCTGCATTTTGAGTAACCTGTCTCGCTCGCTCCCACCCCATGTGCGCTTCTTTTTACACAACTCACTCCCCTTCTCACAGACTCTTGAGGATATTTTTCAGTTCCTGTCTCGAACTGTTTAGCATCTCACCTCAAATCGAGGTATTGAGCCGCAACATACCCGACCTGTATCAAATATCCAACGACGCCGTCGCCGCGGAAAGCATCACGGCTCCGTGGTACACATCCCTGCCTCACCTGTCATCCGCGTGCTGTACCTCACCTCATCAGCATCAAGGGCCCCCACGGTCACCCTCTCTCTCGACGTGCAACACATGTACAGTCCAGTTTCTGAAGGCTTCAAAGGAGATTGTGCGTTCCGGAATAGACTACCAATTGAAGCTCTGAATAGTCATCTTTTCTTGGGTCCCGTCTTGGGCAATCTCAATACACCACTTGCGTACCTGTTCAGCAACTGTATGTACCGCCGTCTCCGTGTCTCCTTGAGAAGAATGACCGTCTGGGAATCCCACCCCGTCAAATTCAAACCGTTTTGAAGACGGCTTTCTCCCTTTCTTTGCGAGTCCAAACCCGCAACTAGACTCTCAAATTGACTCGAAAAAATGATGCAGATTAAACAGAGATATCCACATGATGTCTCATCAACTCACTCGAAGAGACGCCTCAGGGCGCGTCATTTCACTACTGAACGACCCGGTCGAGAGGCCCACGTACGAGTCGCGTCCATCCTACGGGACTGCCCAGCTTTACAGCCATTACGCGCAAGGCGGGCAAAAAAGAGATACTTCGTATCCCAACACGCCCGACCTCGCACGTTCCGACTCGTACGACTCTCAGGCCAGCGGTCATGAAAGCCCCTTGACCCCGAACAGCGCTTTCCACGAACCACTCTTCTCGAGCGCCAAGGGTGCCCCCACCCACCTGTACACCAGCGAAGTCCACCAAACCACCACCCTGCCGCCCATCTTGTCCTTCCACAAGGTGGCAGGATCTTTGGACGCCAGGACTCCAATTAGCCCCGAGATGGGTCATCGCAGGGGCTCCAACCCCTATGGCAACATCATGGGCGCTTTGTCTTCGTCGAGCCTGGACGAATTCCACTTTCGCTCCGGCGTGGACGCAAGAGCAGCACCCCTTCTACCAGAAGCGGCCATCCAACACAGCGTCGAGGCCGCTGACGAGTCCGCATACTCTGAGCTTCCGTTGATGGAGCATAGCCCGGCAGATCCCGAGTACCGCCGAGAGCAGGTTGATGCGGGCAAGAAGGCGGCCAAGGGCAAGAACGGCACCCAGAAACGTTATCCGTGCAAGGACCCTGCCTGCGAGCGGACATTCACGACTTCTGGCCATGCATCGCGTCACGCCAAGATCCACGAGGGGCTGAAGCCCATCTCATGCACATTTGAAGGATGTCCCAAGCGCTTTACCCGCCAGGACAATATGAAGCAGCACCTCGAGACGCATCGCAGGGAGAAGTCGCGCGGAGCCACCAGGCACGCCCGGAGGCCATCTCTAGCTGCTCGCCGGCGCTCAGCGTCGAGCAGAGGCAGCGCTTTCTCCTCGCCCGGGATCTCACCTTCCCTCATGTCGCCGGCACTCCAGTCCGCCGTGTCGCCCGGTCTCTCGGAGAGCTGGGCAAGGCCTTCTCTTGCCTCGAGAACCCCCAGTGGACTGGACGCACTCGCCATGGTTGCCGCCACCGAGCAAGCTACCGTCGAGCAGGAAGAGGCACAGCGCCATGCGGAGCCGTTTCACTACTGGCGACGATACTGAACCAATGCCACCAAATCCGTTTGCAAAACACTAGAACGCCTGCTCGCGCAACTAAGGCCACACCTTGCCACAAACGAGATCGGCCGCCTGTTAATGAGAGGATCACTCGCTTGTTCCACCAAACCTGTTTTCTTTATTCCTGTTGTTATTTTGCTCACTTTTCCGGACAGTTGGGTCGGGCAACGAAATATACCCTTCACGCATTCTTCTCATTTGTCATCAGCGGCGCAATCTTGACGATCGCACTTGAATTTAGAAATGGCTGCACGAATACGCATAGCATGACCATTGCAAGATGGTTCGGTCGAGGGCGCTCTCCTTGTTTTTGAATACCAGTATCGGCGCCTTGGGTCGGGATTCCTTTTTCTCTTCTTCCCATGTACACGCACACGCACGACACCGGACCGACTCTAGTTGCTCGCCAGGCAGCGAATTCTGAGGAGGACTATATGAAGACAAAAGCAACAAACATGAACAACGCGGACCGAACAAACTTGCGGCGGAAATATCTGGTTGCTCTTCTAATGCTGGGGTTGACATGAGGAAAAAGAAGAAAAAAAAGTAGGCCAGGATGCGGTTCCGTGCCGGCGTATCTTCCAAAGGCACGCCTGTATATACATACGCATATACCTGAGAGACGGGGCGGGCTATTTTCTTTTCAGTTGGTTGGTTTTGGATTCACGGCCGAGGATACTGATCGATACCCACGGAGAATGCTGCTGACTGCGTCATTTTGGATCGCAAGGGGCAAAAGGACAATGGCTGGCGGGCGACAAGTCAGATGACTGTTGTGTCCGCCCTCGAAAGAAAACAAAGTCTCGGCGGCGCGAGTACTCTCGCGGCTGCTTCAAATATCTACTATTCAAGCAACAAAACTTCTTGTTCCCGGTGCCGCGTGACTCGGCCGACCTCAGGTGAAGTGGTTCGGGTGTGCCTGAAGGCAGGATGAAGATCCGGGCTCCGGGTTGCATATGGACGACCTTACCAAGCAGCTTCCGATATCGAAGTAGCATACTTCTTCGTAGTGAGACATCCGAGAAGCCGGGGCCGCGTTTGGATGTGACGAGTTACCTAGGGTGTGGAGAGGCTCTTGAGACAGGAACCGGTGTCCCCATCGCAACCGCCCTGGAGACCTCACCAAAATCAGATCATCCGGCCTCTTGTTTTAAAAAAGGCTTTCTCGCAGACCTGAATACTCGCGTATGAATTTGGGTCGGGCCTACTACCAGGGCACAGCACAGGTGACTCTTTGCCTTCCATTGGACCCCGAAAGACTTCTGGATGATGAATCCAGTCTCACGACATCCACCTGTGAACTTTGGAACCAGCCGTCCTCGTGTGAATCGTTCCATCGACACCTTGTCTTGTCGCTCTCTCTCTCTCTCTCTCTCTCACGATACATACACCGTTCTCCGCTCCTCAACTCGCATCGGGGTCTCGCATTATACGCGGGGGAGAAGGATCGTGTGGAGTCTCTCGAAATTTCCCCACTGCCGGGTGCAGTCACACCGATCATGATTGATAATAGGGCTGCTCGCCGACCAGACTCGAAACCTTCATTACCAAGCCTCCCGACTTTGTTGTCCACGCGTCTCGCAGACGTGAGAAAAGGGAAATTTGCAAAAACAAGGCTGGAGCACGCTCGCTGGCGCGCGAGCCAATGTGTCCCGGATATTCGGATGAGGGGAGGGGGGGGGTTACCTAGGTATCTGCATGAGCCAGGAACGTCGGTGGAACTTGAAACCCCTAAAGGGGCGCGCAATATATCACCGTTCACTCTCCCGGGGGGGGGGGGGGAAGAGGCTGAGGTATGTCTGCCCAGTCGACCCGGGCTAAACTTCTGGTCCGACGAGTGGGTGGGGGGGGGGGGGGATCAGGCGCAGACTAGGACAGACTGCTGGACACGAGCACGCTGCGTATGGGGGGGGGAAGGGGGTGGGTTTGGTAGGAGGTGTCGGCCACCGCCCGAGTCAGGCGTTATTCTTCGCCGGTCCTGCACGCCCAGGCGAGGAAGGCATCAACTACTATCGGGTCATTGAGCAGGAGTTGAAAGCCTACGGGACGATTGTAGCGGTGGTACGCGCGTGTGCAGTCGCGGAAGAGGTGTATATATATATATATACCTAGCTATATATCGGGTCACTCGGCCAACGTAATGCATTACTTAGACCATATGAATAACAGAAAACCTCCAGGCAGTACAACAGACAGGGCCACGATACCTAGGTAAGCGAGATGTTCCCTCGCGAATTTGGTTGTTATGGGCTTAATAGGAAATCAAATTGGTTGCCAACACTAGGAGGAAAGTCATCAGGGATGGTGGCCAGATCCCGAGCGCATCCCTCGAAAACAGGCAAATGGGAACCAACAAGCAAATCCAGAACCGTGGCAAAGGAAAACTCATTACATGTGTACGGAAGGAAACTCGTGACCTCGTGACCTCGTCATCTGCCCGTGCCGTGTACTGTTCTAACATGAACAGCACGAGTCGGGAAATCAACTCCAGAGGTGTTCGGCCAAGTCTCCCAAGGTTGATTTCGAAAGTTGCATGTTCAAGATCCGCGTCTGATCTCCTTCGAACATGCCCCTTGGTATTTCTTAATATGTCTCCTCACGTTGTCAGGCCTGTCGGCAGTATAGCCGCAGTGCTGACACTTCTGCTCGGTGTTGGTGACAGGCAAGCCAAGTCCGGGTTCTTGGCAACCCAGGCGGCATGGTGGGACCTGATGTGTCGGTCCATGTCTTTCTTGTGAGGCTCTCTCTTGTCACAAGCATCGTGAGGACAGTGATAGCGGCGCTCGTGGTTGCGATTGTGCTGTCTAGTGAGGTTGCAAAACAACCTGTTTCAGTACACGGGCGGCAAACGTTGACACAACTCGGAGGCCATGTTGACGTACTTGAGTGCCTCCTGAGATTCACAGGACTTGCTGCACTTCTGAAAAATGAAACTAGATTTGTTGGAAGGGTTTGGTGAAAGGGAAGCACTTGTGTCCGGGCTGCCGAGCATCTGATCCGAGTGAGATTGATGGCCAGAAGCGATCGGATCCGGATCCGCGGAGGTGTTGAAAGAGTTGGACGCCGTATAAAGAGCTGTGTTCAGAGTCCCCAGGTTGAAATTCGCAGTTTCGTCGGTGAGAGGCGTGTTCGTATCAGCTCCGAGAGAATCTACACCGTAGTGACCACTCCAGTCTGGGCTACATGAGGCCTAAGGACTCATCATACCTGGGCCATCTGCGCTGGTCGCGTTATGGTTTGGGGGGGGGGGGGGTGGTTCCAGACTGTTGTCGTCAGCGCCAATAGAAAGGTCACCGTCACCGGGGGAAATGGCCGTGTTGGGCTCTGGAAAGCTCATGCCCGCAGTCCCCCAGGTGGGAACGCCCCCGGAGTCAAAGGGGTCGTCAGCCGACTGAGATTGTCCAGTGGCCCACGCCTCATCTGCGTAAGGTACGGTTCCAGTGGACCCGTCCAGCATCGGATCGTAACCCTGCGTAAGATGTCTCCTTCGGGGACATGGCAGGCCTGGTTGTGGTTGATTCGCGTCGCACTGGGGCGCCCCGAGGAGGTTTCTTGAAGGCAGATATCACATTGTACGCACCGCCTGGTCACCCTAGGAAGCTGTACCAACCCAATCCCGTAGCCCCTGCAGCTATTTAGACGTTATTCTGCTGCTACCCATCCACCTATTGGTGGCTCGGGAGTTTGACCAACCTTTTTCAAGAGTGTTCAAGACTTGTGTGTCCAGCCTTGAGGGCCGTCCTCGCTGCCAGTCAGTGATTAGTGAAGTGACCC
Source organism: Dendrostoma leiphaemia (assembly GCA_026120015.1). Classification (NCBI taxonomy): domain Eukaryota; kingdom Fungi; phylum Ascomycota; class Sordariomycetes; order Diaporthales; family Erythrogloeaceae; genus Dendrostoma; species Dendrostoma leiphaemia. Next base: position 147,592 of record JALRMF010000044.1, on the reverse strand, counting down.
AGACCGAGATCTTGCTACGAATTACGGGATTCTGAACACCGAGGAGCATACATGTATTTCGCGCCAAGTTATGATTGTGTTCCCAGAGGAATCCCAAAGCAGACCGCACTGGGAAGTATTTGCGCTTTGACAATCTTGGAACCCCAGGCCTTGATGCCTTCAAGTAATTCAAGGTGTGAATGAATATCTCAAAATCAGAAAAGACCTAAGCCAGTGATGAATCAACTGGGACTGGAGAGACCAGTGTCTACACAGCCCGCTTTGTGGTATCTCTGTATCCTCGGGGAAGCGGACGCGTTGCTCTGAAATCTTGTCTTCCTGACTCCCAAAGCACGTTGTCGCGCAAACTTCACATAAAGAGATCAGTTGGATCCTGGACTGAGCCTCACCAGAGTGCTTTTACACTAGTTCCCTGCAACCTGCGTGAGGCCCACGGAGGTGTGGCAGCCCCTACCTAGGTAGGTGACATGCATAGGGCTGAAGGGGTCGTCAACCCTTCGGGCCACGTACGACACACACAGCCTCGCTTAACGTCCAACACGGCCAAGCCTAAGGTCTCACTCGTGCAGATTGAGCATATGGAAACGCAAGGACTTTTGTGGAAACCACCAGCCTCATGACGACCGTCATAACCGGGGACCATATGCACGACGTTGGCCGACTATCACAGCGAGCAGCGGCCCAATCCCTGCGCTGCTACATCAGAACAAGTTGGTTGGTCCGACCCTGCTTCGGTAGGCGTCAGGTAGGCCTCGGACAGGACGCCTCGCGGTTGGCTCTAACGTACAGGAGCGCTGTCGCTCCCATTGGACGTTGAACTCTGGGGGCCGCATACCATGATGTATAGTCTAAAAGTGTCGTTTTATTAAAGGCTGAACGAGAGGTATAGTACTTTTTTTTGCGAGGCAGATGAACATATATTTCGAATACGACACTGGATGGGCTATAAAAAGCTCGTTCTTTCGTGATATAAGTAATATAAGTTCTCTAAGATTCTTTTATTCTATACATTGCCCAGTCCAATTTATCAGAACTGTCTTGTTGCCACAGTTATACCAGAGACGATGCCCCGTCTATAAGCAAATCAAGGTGAGATGCGGTCTCTTTCACACATGACGGACTTTAGAACAAGGGAACTGACCACTGTCGTGTTTCAAGACCCCTCAGATCCGCCGCCGCCCCCCCCCCCGGGCGGTCATTCCATTGAATGGCAAGTTGTGCAACAGGTTTTTCGAGCCTCTTGTGTGGCTCCTGGCAGCGACCGAGGCCTGCATGCACAACCTCGCACCCAAGGTGCTGGATCCCATCCCAGACAGGTTCACCTGGACGCCGGAGAGGCAGTTTTGTGACTTCATGAACAACAACCTTGCACAGATCTGCGACACCAGACCGCACGGTGCCACCGTCACTGCTGTCGTCGCCCTCGAGCGTTCCCGGCGGGGTACAGTACCGTCTTGCTTCGAACCAGCGCAGCCCGGATGAGTTGACGTGCGTCAAAGATTTTGTGGTCGACATACTGCAGACGCTACAAGTGTGGACCGAAGATTCATCCTCGCTAGTCACAGTCCGAGTTCTGCGAAAGGTCATTGTCTTCAACAGACCGAGACTGCAGGGCTACGTCAAAGCCGTCGCGTCACAGGCAGGGGAATGCATCAAGACAGCTGGTCTGACTGCCGAGATCTCGGAAAAGCTCAGAGAGCTTCAAGAACTGTCGACGAATGCGAACAATAAAGATCTCCACGATGATACTTGTAGGTGCCACTATCCTGAAACCGGTGAAGCAAACCACTCAATACTCGTGCTCTTAGTCTTCCAGCACTGTACAGCCTTGACGAACTCCACCAAGAAGCTGTCGAAGTCAGGGGAACACAGGACGTTCCGCGACAAGGCCAACAGGGCTCACAGCGGCCAGATATCTCCATGGGGGGAGCTTCGCCACGCCGCGGGACGGCTGCTCTCCTGACCGCGAGGGCGTGAGGACCCTCGTAGAGGCCCGCGCGATCGCAGCGTGGGAGCCCCTCTCCTTCGAGTTCGACGTCGCCTGCGCCCCGTCCAGCAGGCCGGACCCGGGCCCCATCAGGAAGAAGACCGCCGGGGCCGCCGAGATCCTCAGCCGCATGACCCCGCCGCACGAGCCGGCCAGGCTCGCCGCCTCCCGCGGCGCCGCGGAGGAGCTGCAGTAGTTCGGCCTGGACCAGGATGATCCAGAGGCAGAACCAGAAGAAGACGTTCCAGCCGACCATCCACGCCGAGATCTTGGTCCACGAGTCCATCGTGACCGACCCGGAGGTCGGGGACCTGCACGCGCCGAGGTTCTTCGGGGGCTACACGTACATCGGCACCAGCAAGCCGACGTGTCGGCCGTGTGACTACTACTTCCGCGTTGTCGGAGATGGCGTCCAGGTCCGGCACACACACCGGAACCTGTATCCAAACTGGAGGGCGCCGGATGTCTTCGCGGACCAGGGTCTGATCGACGGGAAGACGGCCTCGAAGCGACGGGAGGACATCTTGAACGATATGATCAAATCGATCAGGAAAGACACATACCACACGCTGTCTGACAAGGTCGGCGAGAAGAAGAGGCACGACTCAAACACGAGCCGGACGTATAAGCGAGGAGCTAGCGTTGAGTATGGCAGTCGGATCGAGGAGGATATTGAGGAGGATCTGGATGATGTCGTGTCGATGGTCGGAGGAGTTGATCTCAATGCCTGATTTATGATGAATCTTCGGTGTGCATCTGAATTAGTTGAGAAAAACATGACTTACGAGGCCATATATTTTGCATTTGCGGCTGCAGAGGGGCCTTTCCCGCGGCCCCCAGGTACCCAGACTCAATGATGCAGAGACAGCATGCAGCGATCAGTCTCACGTGAAGTAAATCGCCCTGATATGTCCTGTCCATCCTAGAACAAAAAAATGTTGATATTTTGTATTGAGACAGGAACCGAGTCATTCTGGGGGGGGGGGGTTGCGGTTCTCGCCGAACAAAGTATAAGAAGGCAATGTGACGGTTCGTCCCTGAAGAACGAAAGCTCACACCTACAACAGTACCCAAGTCCCATGTGTGTTGATATTGGAGGCCGGTAGGCCCCCCTCAGCTGTACATTACTTGCATTATACGATATCTGGGGTATGTCTAAATCTCTTTGGAACATTAACAATGGCCTCACTCAGCGAGGGTCGTGTGATCCCTTGGTCTTTTCAACGCCACCTATGCGAGAGGCCTGGTTTTGCACCAAGCCTCATCCCTTGAACGCCTCGAGTCAGCCACTGCATACAGTGGCCTACATCGATCACTATGGGTTGTTATCGAATGCTTGCTGCCCATTTTCGTCGCTGATTAACGGAACATCGGTCGACGAAGTTGCGCCGTCTGATTCTGATGCATAAGCCCATCCGTCTTGTTTTCGGTTAGTACTTCGAATCATGAGGCGCGGAAGGCTGAAGCTCCCAGAAACCCGCATTCGTCGGATTCGAGACCTGGGTATAGTTTATGCGCCTGGATGGGGTCTTTATGGTGACAGGCAGGTCTTCACCGCCAGCGGCCGAAGACCGCTGCGAGCAAGGACAAGCTGAGAGGGCCGCAAAGCAACGCGGTGTGGGGGGCATCTGCACTTGTTATTAGCCTGGTATGAACTTGAGCACCCGGATCGAAAGAAGCGCATACTTATCGCGGCGGCATTGGGCACAATCTTGCCCTCCGAGGTCATGTGCCAGCCGCTGGGAATCGAAGACACATCTGAGGTCGCGGTCGAGGTAGAGCCCGCAATACCACTAGCAGGGAAGTCCGAGGTGCCTGTTGACGAAGCGCCGCTGATGCTGGTGACCGAAGCGGCCTGGTCCGCATTTGCGTTCACAGAGCCCCCTACAGCCTCGATGCTCTGCCAGGACCCGGACTCGTTCCCGTACTTGTACTCGGTGCCCGTCGAGTAGTCCTTGACGACCACCTTCTGCACCGTCATGGAGAACGGACCATCCGAGTAGTCGGTCTGGCCACCCGCCCAGGAGATGGTGCCCGCCGCGTTGCTGGGGTCGCCGCCGGCCCACACGCCGAACTTGAGCTGCATGGGCGTCTGGGGGTAGTACCCGTCGGCGTCGTTGAACTCGAGCACGCGGACCTGGGACCCGTCGACGGACCAGATGATGCGGTTCGCGGACCAGTCGACGGTGTAGGTGATGAAGTCGGCCTGGTTGTCGGGCGTCGAGACGGTGACCTCGGCGTCGTCGGGGCGCTGGCCCTTGCCGAAGTACATGGTCTGCAGCTGCTCGTTCTGGACGCCGAGGAACTCCATGTCGATCTCGTCCAGGTCGTCGGACTGCAGGACCACGGAGCTGACGATGCCGGTGCCCGTGGCGCACTTCATGGTGATCTCGACCGTGCCGAACATGATGTAGAAGACCGAGTTGAGCTGCGGCGCGTCGCCCTCCTCGCTGATGGTGAGCGTCACGCCGTCGGAGCCGTACGTCGGCGTGCCGCCCGTGGCCGTGAACGAGTTGACCTCGCCCTGCGTGAAGTCCACGTCCACCTCCATGCCCAGCGCCTCGTCGGGGTCACATGCTGTGCACCTCCTGTTAGTGGCCATCTCTTGTTGGATGCGGTCTCTGCCCTCGCCTCGGTGAACGACTCACTCGTCTGGGTGGGATTGCAAGATGTGCTTGTCTGAGCCGCCGCAAGGCTGGCTGATATTATGGCCGTCCCCGCTGCCCACATCGACCTCGAGACCAACATCGTTGACGGAAAGAGGCCGGGCGATATGCCTCGCTTCACTGAACCACGCGCTCGAACTATTCCCTGCTCTTCAGACAGCAATTTGGTGAAGGCGAAGTGGACGATGTCCTGGAAGGTAGATATAGCTCCAGCCCCTCTGAGAGCTGTGACCAAAGAATATAGAATTCGAGGGTGTACAGGTTCACCGTTTGGATGCAGAAATTGGGTGGGAGGTGAGAATGTTCCGGCGTCACAGCCACGTTCTGGTGTGATATATGAGCCCGTCTGCAGGGTGCCATCCAGGAAAAGATCCTCCCAGCCTCACAGAAAATCACAGCGCTCGAGGCAGCGTCATCACAACAACAACAGCCGAAACCCGACAGACGATGGTGGATCTGGTGAGTTATGGCAGGGTGATGGGCCCCAATGCATGGTATTGAGGAGGTTTGATTGGCGTGGTGCGGAAAAGGTGGTGGTTGGGTTGCGGCTGGGCACGCGTTCTAGCTACCTGGACCCTGCTGGGCCCCTTAACAGATCCAAGGCGGTATGCGCAATACCTCTGCTAGTGCGCCACAGAATTGCGTCGTACCTCTAGCTTATAGTGGGGTCCCGGTCTGACGACGTCCTTCACCAGGAACACTGGCCCGAATGAGCATAGTAATAAACAAACTCGCGCCAATTTCCAGTTATACCAACCAACACACCTTGCACACTCGTTAGTGCTGATGACATCAGTCTCAGGTCCCGGTACGACCTTGCCCGTGAGAGTGATTTCTTCAAGAAACCGTTGACCCGGCGACAATGTGCAGCTTCACACGTGTTGCCCCCCTGAGGGGCGCTTTCAGTCACGCAAACAGTCCTGCATTCCATCGTCCTGGGCCTGCGATGTGGTACTTATTTAGATCCCCTCCATTCAGACCTAGTACTTCCTTCAAATCGATTGCAGCTCAGCCTCAGAGCTGACATTTCTAGATCCCGGATGTTTGTTCTGTTGCCCTTGAAAGTGCAAGGGTAGCTTAGTACGCCTGGTCTCACATGTGCATTGGCCGGCGCAGACGCCAAGTCGGAAGACCATGATGGGCATCGCAGTATCTTTGCTGGACTGGTCGATCTGACTAGCAAGGTGAGAATTCGAATAACACCTTGTATGTTATGTATGTATATTTAGGATGTGTTGAGCGAGGCCACAGCACGCCTAGTCTCGCGATGGTGACGCTGGCGATGCTCATGTTTTGGGGAGGGGGCCGGGGGGGGGGGGGGGGTTTGAGAGGGACGAGCAGGTTATTACAACCTGACACTCTCGTTACGATCAAATCATAAGAACATCCACCCAGTCGTGCCTTTCAACATTCAGGCCCGCAAGCCTCTGGTTGATCACATAGCACAGGACTATCTTGTTGTCGTTCAGACGCCCTTGAGGTGAACTTCAGTGAATTCATTCTGTCCTGCTCCACTCATTGTTGGGACCCGGAGGTGTCAACGTTGGGAATATGGCGAAGCACATCATATGGAGCTGATTTAGTTGCGGTCAGCATTGGATGATCCAGGAATTCGGGATTTGAACCTAGTCATCTGCCATGAAGTTGTTGTTGATTAACGAAGTGTTGACTAATCATGGCGTATGATACCACCGGTTTGCGAGGACTACAATTCTCCTGCGCAAGCGTGATGCTCTCAATCAAAGCGGCTCGATTTGCAGCACATGTATACCCGGGCAGTGGTTTGTTTCAACACGGATTGACGGTCATTAGGACTTTCGAAGTAGGTGTTCCTTGCCAGGTTATTAATCCATTAATACGTTTTCAAAGAATTCATCGAGGTCAGCCTGGCAGTCAGCACTGATTAAAAGCACTTCCTGCTTGTGGAACATCTTCGACAGAGAAGCAGCGGAGAATCGTCTCCATATATATCATAGCCCCCTCCCTCTATACAGAGTATCCAAGATTGAACCTGTGGTTGCACCTTAACCAGTACCCGCACCCGAGCCACAGACGCACCTCCATCCACCAGCATGACTCCTTCTCTCACCCTCTATCACACACCGGGCGCATGCTCCATGGCCATCCACATGCTTCTGCAGCATATCGGCCTCCCATTCAAATCCGTGGTCCTGGAATTCGGCCCAGACGGCGTCGGTGAGTCTGCAGCCTCTCCCTTGGTCCGAACAACACACGAGACGGCCGCGTCCAGAGCTGATGTCCTTTCTTCCTCAGTGCGAGCCGCGGACGGTTCCTTCGGCAATGCCGAGTACCGTGCCGTCAACCCTTCTGGATTCGTGCCGGCCCTCAGAGTCACCCCAGAGGGCGGGGAGAGCGCAGGCAAGCCCACCGAGATCGCACCGGGAGAGACGATCCTCAGTGAGCTGCCGACGATCGCCACGTACATCTGCGCGCTCGCACCCGAAGCAAAGGTCCTGCCGGAGACAGGTAGGTGAGAACCGTCGCGTCGGGATGGGATGGCAGGTTGACTTCAAGCACACGCTGACGACAGCCGTGCCCCTAGCACTGGACAGAGGACACGTGCAGAGTTGGCTTGCGTGGCTGAGCGGCACCCTGCACGGCCAGGCCTATGGCATGGTCTTCCGGCCAGCGCGGTTTGCCGCACCGGGCGTGGCGGGCGTCACTGATGCCGTGCTGGCCATCATCAAGGAGACCGGTCGGCGGAAGGTGGTCGAGTGCTATGAGCGGATCGAGTCGAAGCTCCCGGATGACGGCCATGCAGTTGGCGGTCAGCTGACGCCCGTTGACTTCTATCTGGTGGTATTCTACGGCTGGGGACGCAGCATGTTTGACATGGGCCGATACCCCAAGTACACCAAGGTCGTGGCGAATGTACTGCAGCTTGACAGTGTGAAGGCAACCCTTGAGGAGGACGGTACGACTGAGTTGTTCAAAGATGTAGGTGCGCATCTGTGAAGGGCTGCGTTCCCAAGACCGAGTTGGAATCATTCTAGATTGCCAATCCAAGCTCTACCGGAATGCCATGCCGCCGCCTCGCCTCTTGACGACTGGCTTCTTGACCGCGCCGGACGTGACGACTTTCTTCTTGGCTCCGACGGCGACTGCGCCACCGCCCGCCTGAGCCATTTCCTCTTCCGCGAGCTTCTCTTCCTGCCTCTTCTTGTCCTCCGCCATCTTGGCCTCGATCTCCATTTTGCGGTTGAATTCCGTCTCAATGACCCTCTTGTCCCTGGCTGAGTAGCCTTTCTCCTTGACCGAATAGAACACGCCGCCCAGCTCTGCCAGCCAGCGCGGATCGACACTGGTCACCGTCGACATGTACTCCTTGGACGTCAAGATCAGCTCGTGATACACCACATAGTCCGGCAGGAAGCCGAGGCCGTACAGCGCAGACGTCGGGTGCAGCTGCACCGTGACAGACGTGCGCAGGTTGATGTACTCGCCGATGCCCTTGACTTTTGCGGCCTGATGATAGTAGCCTGAGCAGATGCACTTCCGGATGACGTCCCAGTCAGTCCCGCACGAGACCATTTCCATCTTTTGCATGCGCATAATATCGAGCAGCTGATCGCGAACTTCTTTGGCACGACGTAAAGACTTGGAGTGCAGGAAGTGCTGTGTGCACCATCTGTCCGAGTAGCCATTGGCTTTCCACTGGGAGAAGACGTGGAGATAGGTGAGGTGATCAGATTCAGGGACGAAGAACTTCTCGCGCGCGGCGTCGGATTCTTCCTGGCGTTCTTTTGGACGGAAGAAGACGTTCGGCACAGAGAGCATTGCGACGATGGTCACCATTTCCTCGCTGCAACCGTACTCTTCAGACATGATAAGGAGCTTCGCCAGTGAAGGATCCATTGGAAATGCATTCATCTTGCTGCCGAGGTCGGTCAGCTCGCCGACGTTGTCAAGTGCTCCGAGCGCCCACAAGTCGAACAGCGAGGTCGTGATCGTTTCTTGCGGTGGGGGGTCCATGAAGTCGAAGTCCAACAAATCCTTGACGCCAAGAGACTTGATAAGAAGAACCGTATTGGCCAGATTGGTTCTCTGGATTTCAGGAATCGTCTGAATGTACAGCTCATCTTGGTAGGCCTTTTCCGTGAATAGCCTATAGGCCTTGCCCGGCCCGGTTCGTCCTGCACGGCCAGATCTCTGTCCGGCGTTGGCCTGAGAGATGGGTGTGATCTGCAACGTATCCATACCCATTCTTGGGTTGTATACTTTGAGCTTGGAGTACCCAGCATCAACCACGAACATGATGCCATCGACCGTCAGACTGGTCTCTGCGATATTGGTAGCCACGATGCACTTGCGAACGCCAGGCGCTGCTCGGTCGAAGATCTTGGCTTGCAGGTCTGCAGGCATCTGACTGTAGATGGGCAAGACGCTGAGCTTGGGTGGATCTTTCAGCAGGTTGAGCCGCTCCTGAATTAGCTCGCACGTGCACTCAATGTCCTCTTGTCCGGTCATGAACACTAGAATGTCTCCTTTTCCTTGAGAAACATGTATCTGCAGCACTTGCTGGACAGTTTGATCGACGTAGTCTTCAACCGGTGACCGGGAAAACATGACATCGACCGGGAATGTCCGGCCGGGTATGATAAACTCGGGGGCACCTCCAAAGAACTCGGAGAACCGCTTCGAGTTCATCGTCGCAGACGTGACAATGAGCTTGATGTCGCGACGCCTCTGCAGGATTTTCTTGAAGAGACCCATCAAAACGTCCGTGTTTAATGCTCTCTCGTGTGCCTCGTCCATGATCACGCACGAGTAGCGGTCCAAGTCAGGCTCGTTTAGCGATTCTCGCAGGAGAATCCCGTCAGTCATGTACTTGATGACGGTCTGGTCGGTTGTGCAATCTTCAAATCTGATCGCATAGCCAACAGTACTGCCGAGCTCGCACTCCATCTCTTCACTGACACGTTTCGCAACGCTCATTGCAGCTACTCGCCGGGGCTGCGTGCAGCCAATATTCCCTCTGTTGCCGTACCCGTCTTCGTAGAGGAACTGCGTGAGCTGAGTTGTTTTGCCAGAACCCGTCTCACCGACGACAATGACCACCTGATTGTCTCTGATGACACGAAGTAGGTCCTCTCGAACTGCAAATGCCGGCAAGAACTCTCGCTGTTCTCTCAGCGTCTTGCTCTGACTAAAATTGCTTGCGCCGTCGTTCTTCTTCATGACGTCGCTGAACTTGTGGGACTGAGGTTCGGCTTTGTCGTCTTCTTCTTGTTTCGGTACCGGCAGCGCACTGTCCGTATCCTCTTCGTTCTTGACGCCCATCACATTTCCTAATGTTGTGCCAGCGATGTTCGTGGCTTCCTGCGCCTGCTTCTGCCTCTCCCGTTGTTGCCTCCTCTCCTTCACAACCCTGCTTCCCTTCCGGCTGAAGACCGCCATATCACTCTGGTAGTCCCGAACCGCAGGCACCGGGTCGAGCTGCTTCGTGAAGACCGTCCTCCCGTCCAAGAACGGCGGCTTCAGGTCGTGCACGAGCAGGTGTACGCGCATGGTGTCGTCCTCGTCCTCGAACTCCTGGCCGCGCCTCTGCGCCACGCCGGAGCTGAGCATGCGGTTCGTCTCCCACGCGTCGATGTCCTTTTGCTTCTGCGCCTGCTTGGCGCTCTGCCGGTCGAAGCGGCCGACGCGCTTCTCGACCAAGGCTCGCTCCTGCTCCTGGCTCTCGACCCAGCCGCTGTCGTACGCGCCGAAGGGGTTGTGCGAGTCGTCCCCCATCGTGTGGCCGAGCTCGTCGGCGTCATACCAGTCGCGGTCGAGCGCGGTATCGTCGGCATCTTGCGGCTTGACTTCGCTGTCGCTCGGGGGCGGCTCGGGGGTCGAGAGGTTGCGGGTGTTGCCACGAGGTGTTGACCGCCCGGAAGACGAGAAGCGCCCGTTCGTGTGAGGAGCGCCATTCTTTCGAACAGGGACATCGCCCCAGCGGTCGTCGGACCGCAGAGGGTTGAAGTTCAGCCTCCGCCGCTTAGGATCTCGGTCGCGGTCCATGATTGTTGTGATGCCAGGTGTTTTGAACGTGGATGGAAGCTGACGAGGATAGTCGTGCTTAATTCACATGGGTCTGACCTTGGGCGCCACTATAGTTGTACTGTACCGTACAGTACAGGACAAAGTACAGGGGCCGCTAATACGAAATACTTCGATGCTCAGCACCACTCCAACGCAGAAAGACCTATCGACCGCACACACAACAATCGATGGCTGCATCATCTGATAAATTGAATCAGAGAATACTGAAATCTATAATAGTCTTCAGTACGAGACCGTGAATATGCTGTCATTCTTGAACTGGGGTGGGCGGTGGGCAAGTACACTACAAGTTACTCTACTACCATTCTTATCGCTTATCAGCATGGCGGGACTTGGAACTTTTTTGAACTGAGTGCTTGGAATTTCCCCAGATTTTTTCGCAGGCCTAATTTGATCCTCTGCTGCACTCCGGACTGACTTTGCAATCTCGTCATCCCCTTCACAGCAACATGTCGTCCATGATCACGACTGCCGCCTGGGTGCCGCGGGGCTTTGCGGCACCCTTCCCCCAGAAATACAATTTCGACGAGGAAGAGTTCGAGCGCATCGCGTCTCTGGCGAAGCTCAAACTGGACGACGCAAATGAGGACTTGGAAGAGGCAAAAGGCAGAGACGGCGAGGGATCTTCCGACAAACAGGCGGCAGACGAGGTCAAAGACGAGTTCGTCAATTCTACTTGGCTCCCACCGCATTGCCTGCGCTGACCATGACTGTAGCATCGAAATCGACGACGACTTGAAAGAATACGACCTTGAGCACTACGATGACGACCCAGAGGAGGACATAGAAGTCGCACAGAGCATGGGCATGTTCGGCAACGTCAAGTCACTCGCGTACTACGACAACAACAAGGACGATCCCTATATCACGATACCCGATGAGGAGGACGAGAACGAGGAGCGTGAGGATCTGCAGATTCTTGCGACGGACAACTTGATGCTGGCAGCAAAGGTCGAAGACGAGTTGGCACACCTTGAGGTCTACGTATACGAGGACGAGGCGGACAACCTCTACGTCCACCACGACATCATGCTTCCCGCGATACCCCTCTGCGTGGAGTGGCTGGATATCGCCTGCGGCAAATCGAGCGTCGACAAGGACGCACCCGCAAACTTCGTCGCTATCGGCACAATGGACCCGGATATTGAACTGTGGGATCTCGACACGGTGGATTGCATGTACCCGAATGCCATATTGGGCCAAGGCGGCAACCCAGAGGACGAGAAGAAAAAGAAGAAGAAGAAGAAGTCCAAGAAGGCAAACGACGAGTACCACGTTGACGCTGTTCTGTCATTGGCCGCCAACCGGAAACACAGGAATTTGCTGGCCTCGGCGTCGGCCGACAAGACCGTCAAGCTCTGGGATCTGCACACGGCCAAGTGTGCAAAGTCATACAGCTACCACACAGACAAGGTCTGCTCGTTGGCGTGGCACTCTGTGGAGTCGACAGTCTTATTGAGCGGCAGCTACGACCGCACGATCGTTGCTGCGGACATGCGAGCACCAGATGCGAAGCCATCAAGATGGGGCGTCGAGAGTGATGTTGAGAACATACGCTGGGATCCTCACGACCCCAACTACTTCTTCGCGTCGACCGAGAATGGCATTGTTCACTACCACGACGTTAGGAATGCACCTTCAGATCCAACAAAGACCAAGGCGGTGTGGACACTGCAGGCACACGACGAGTCTGTCTCATCCTTCGACCTCAACAGCGTCATACCGGGCTTCATGGCGACGGGATCCACAGACAAGACGGTCAAGCTGTGGAACATACAACCCTCTGGACCATCATTGGTCGTGTCTCGGGATCTGGATGTCGGAAAGGTTTTCTCGACGGCCTTCGGACCAGATCCCGAGGTCGCCTTCCGCTTGGCAGTGGCCGGCAGCAAAGGCACGATGCACGTCTGGGACACTAGCACGAACGCTTCAGTGCGGAAGGCGTTCGCGGGCAAGATGCCTGCTGCTGAGGCAGAGAAGGATGTCAAGGAGAGGCTCGTCGCCGTCGCTGATGATGAGAGCGATTCTGACGAAGAGGAAGCGGCAGAGGCGGAAGGCTCTGGACCTGGTGAGGAGGACGAAGACGAGGATGAAGACGAGGATGAAGACGATGAAGATGAGGATGAATCCATGGATGACGAGTAAGGTGCTCCAAGAGCTCCCAGTCGAAGGATTGTATTGCCTGAATAGCCAGGATCCAGGACGGTATTCGTCAAGGATACTAATCATACGGGAGTCGATCTACCTCCCGGACCCATGCATGTAGTCTCTCCAAGTTCTCTTGCCCAGAGTCTCAGGTGAAGAAGATGCTTTTTTCTCAATGTTGGATCTCAAAAGCTGATTCCCCATCCACAACATCTCGCTGTTCGTGGTCGACCTTCTTGACACTGGCCCCCGAAGGTCCCTTGTTGAGATTCTTCAGGAAATCGGCAATCTTCTTCTCCTCCCCTTGTGCTTCGCCCTCAACCTGAGGCCCAAGTTAGAAGGTATTATGGTTGAATTATGAGCGTGGTTGCACGTACTTTCTCATCAGGCCTATTGCGCACCCATCCTGTGATGTCTCGAGCTGCAGCATGCTTACGGGTGAAGTATCTGAAAACAGCTGTCAATACCAAGCTCTGAATCTCTGCGATCTGCAAGAACCTGCCTGAAACCAACACCTACAGGGTGAAATGTGAGTGGAATACAACCCAAGAGTGCATTTATACAGGGCTAAGTGCGTGCGTACCTTGAACGTCACCTTCCACGACATAAGACACGCGCTTCAGGTTTTCCTTGCTTGAGGTCTCCATGATTTTCTTTGATGATCGCAGTGCTGAATATTTGGTAGAACATGTGCGGATTGGTCAGAGTAGTGCAAAGCTTCAACAGCTTTCTGGGGCCTGAAAGTGACATAACAAATGACCCCTGCTCCCACTGATGTCACTGTGAGCCATGCTGAGAGTAGAGTAGAGTCGTACCTGAGCCGCAGTTGCAGCGATAAGATAAGGGGCTTATTTCGACCTTTCCTGGACATGCCCCCCGGAAACAAATCATCCACCTCACATAATCAAGGAATGCTACATCTTCATCACGACTCAATATGGACTCCGCTGCCGCCGTCGAAGATTCTGCACCACAGGTTGTATTTCGACCGAGTAAGAAGCGCAAGCAGTTCAGACAGCGCGGCGAAGAGAGTGAGCCCGTCCGGGACGATGCGACCGACCAAACCACGGCGCCACTCACGCAGGACGGCGACGCCAAGGCCCGAGACGATAATGGCAAAGACGCACCAGACACAGAAGGATTGTCAGTAGCCGAAGCACTCCGGCTGCGGAACGTGCGCAGGACGAGGCCCAAGGGCGTCGAGTTTCGGCCAGAGTCAGCCGCCAACGAGGCAGCCACCGCACCGAGCCCGATGCCCAAGGACGAGCCCGAGGCCGTGGAGCTGGGGGTGTCGAGACGGTTTGCGCCGCAAGCGGGACTGGTGGGTGAGCTCGTCAACAAGCATATGTAAGTCCGCCCAACACGCGTCCTCCATTGTGCCTCGGACAAGGGCTGATCAAGGAAGGGAGGAATACATAGAATCCGGGTTGGCTAGACGACATGCCGCGGACGAGGCAGCCCAAGCATCCGTTTCACTCCGATCCGACTCCTCAAGCGCAGTCGCCGCCGCCGGCTCTGATCCCACGAAGAAACTGGGAGGCCAGCCGTCGATCGGCGGCAGATTGCAGGAGGTCGATCTCGGCGACGAGGTCCGCATGCGGAATGCCGCGATGACGGAACAGGCGCGGAGACGGCTGGCTGGGGAGCAGATTGATGATGAATCCGACGATTCTCGAAAGCGTCTGAGGCTCGGCAAGGATGGCAAACCGTGGCGAGGACGCAAGAGACGCGCCAGCGAAGATATCAAACGGGATCAAATGGTGGAGGCGCTCATGCGAGAGAACAGACGTCAGTGTGCCCCCTTGTTATACTTTTTACACGGACACATGAAAATAAGGTGCTAACATATTCATGCAGTGGATGTTTACGAGCGACCAGTGCAACCAGAGACTACAGCCGAGCCGGGCCTTGACGAAGCCGCGGACGAGAGAATCGCGGAGGAGTTCCGGCGCGAGTTCATGGACGCCCTCGCCGAGAGAAGAAACCAGCGGAGGAAGGCCCCAGCACCACCACCGAAACCTGGAGCGAAGCAGGAGGAAATCCTCAAGGGCCCGAAGCTTGGTGGCAGCCGCAATGCCCGGGCTGCAATGCGCGATCTCTTGTTGTCTCAGCAAGAGAAGGACAAGAAGAGGCGGTAGGTGTGCGCAGGTCATTAAGAATTTGAGGAGGTCCGGGCCGCGACTCAAAGCGATGCTCGCACCCTACGCCCCGTCTTTACCCTCGCCTCGCCCACTCGGAATTTGTGCATGACATCGGCATATAGTTATAAATTTTATGTCCCCCTCATAATAAGTAGGGCGTACAAGATGACCAGCGTGTAGGGTGCACCGATCATACGTGGAACGATGCGGCGTGCCTAAAGCAGCGCGAAGAATGTATGTTTTCGGCCTATTTTGCCAGGGATCGGACTTCTTCTACATACTCGCTCGGTCAACCTTCCCGAGGACCACCCGACGCCGTGCTAGCAAGTCCGATCGTCTCACAGATGTGACGAGCTCCTCCCCGGGCATACGTCTTTGTGATGGCGTCGCGAAAGGCAACCACTGTCGTTGTGACTCGGGAGCGAGGGCAGGAGTGATAGAAGTACCTATTCTGCATATGCACTATGAGAGAGATCAGGGCCGCTGCCGCCGGCGGAGAGGTCGAATACGTCTGCGATAGGGCTGAGGAGTGAATCGCCTTCTTGAGTGATTGATATCAATCGAATAATGCGTGTTCTCGTGTAATTACTTTCCAGTGGTCACATATCCGTGTTTGCTTCCACTCCGGTGGAGGCCGATACGGTCCAATGATCGAGTCACTAGGCACGATACCTCTCCAGCCGTGTGCCCTTCTGTGAGCATCATGCACCGAGTGATTGAGCTTTTGTCTTAGCCCCGGAGGGATATAAATAGCAGATCGATGCGAGCCTGAGGTGCCTCTTTTGTCCTTTCTTCCAAGGCCAGATCCTTTCAAGTATCCAAATGTGTTTTCTCAAGACGTATCCGGTGTACTGCGCAGCCTGCTGGAGAACCGGCGGGCGGCAGCGTAAACGCGACAGCCTCATCTCCGAGAGAGTTGAGCATGTTTTCTGCCACAGGGTAGAATTTGCTTGCAAAGACTGGGAGGGAAGAGATCCTCAGATGGAAGACTTTCTCACATGTCGAAACAGACTACCGCATGATTGGAACGAAGGCGGCGTCCGACATGGAACGAGTGGCCAAGTCTGGGATGTGCCAGCTTATTTGAAGCAGCGCAACCTCGAGACCTCGGTGCCCGTGGTTGAGAGCCCGTCTTGGGGACGATGTTCCAGACACGAAGCCGCTGCCTCGAACGGATCGAGCCACGCCAGGTCGGGAGGCTTTTGACAGTATGGGATGGATACAAATGTACGTACCTAGGTAACTAGGTAGCCCCAGGCTTGAAAACAGTCGCCAAACAATATCATCCCCGGTTTGTGGGCGTTAATGATCAGATATCTGGATGTGAATATGTCGGGAAGGCAGGTGCCCATAATCTCTCCCAAGTGACGTCGCCAGCCAAAACGCTGTGGGTCGGGCCGCCCCGTCAAAAACTACATTCGGAACATGTCTCACCACTTCTGCATTCTTCACACACCACCACCTCACCCGTTTTCCCTAAGCCAGCAGGGCCAGGCAAGCGCACCCCAGTGTACACGCGCATCCATCCTTCCCCACATCTCGCACCCGGCACCGTCAAAAGATGAGCAGCGAGGCGTCAGCGGCGGGGGCTAGCAGCCTCACCTCGCACCTCCAGTCTCTCGCGCCGGCTGACGGCTCTCACCCCGAGCTTTTCCGGTCGGTGCTCCCCGCAGTGGTCGACGCCATCGGCTTGATCGCGGGCGCGCTGCGCAAGGCCCACCACGTCGCCCTGGCGGGGACGGCCAACACGTACGGCGACGACCAGCTGAACGTCGACCTCGCGGCGGAGCGGATCCTGCGCGAGACCCTGGCCGCCCGGTGCCCGTCCGTCGTGACGGCCAGCAGCGAGGAGGACCCGGTGGAGAAGGCCGTCCACGGGGGACAAGGTCCGGGCGCGGCGGGGGCCACGCCGCCGTCGTCGTCGTGGGAGCAGTACGCGGTCGCCTTTGACCCGCTCGACGGGAGCTCCATCATCGCGCCGAACTGGACGGTCGGCACGATCCTGGGCGTCTGGAGCGGGCCGACGGCGGTGGGGCAGCCCTCGGACAAGCAGATCGCATCCCTGCTCGGCGTGTATGGGCCGCGCACCACCGCCGTCGTGGCCGTCCGGATCCCGGGTTCCGCGCCGGCCTGCTTCGAGGTCGGCCTCGGGGAGGGCGGCTCCCGAGACTGCGAGGTCATCCGGGCGGACGTGAAGCTGGCGCAGCCGTCGTTCAAGACGCGATACTTTGCGCCCGCGAACCTGCGGGCGGCCGGTCAGGACGAGAGGTACATGAAGCTGGTCAACTGGTACATACAGGAGGGATACACTCTGCGGTACTCCGGCGGGCTGGTGCCCGATGTGTTGCACGCTCTCGTCAAGGGCCATGGCATCTACGTGTCGCCCGTGACGGCGAAGAGCAAGGCAAAGCTCAGGCGGCTGTTTGAGCTCTTCCCCATCGCGCTGATCGTCGAGTGTGCGGGCGGCGCGGCTATGGACCCCGCAGACGGCAAGAGAATTCTGGATCGAGTGCTCGAAGGCACTGACGAGAGGGCAGGGCTGGTTTGTGGAACGGCAGAAGAGGTCGAGCTGGTCAGACAGACGTTGCGTGGCTGAACTTCGGCCCATCGGCGGATCAAGGCCAATCAATCTTGGTGAGACTCGAGGCTTGGAGCAAGGCCTCGCTGGTGCAGTACAGATCGATTGGATTTGATCGATCTCCAAGCACCCAACAGCATCCCGCACCAAGGCTTTTTGACAATTGCATTGTTCAAGTGTACATACAAAGGCATTCATCGTCGAGCATTATGCAATCAAGGAGACAAAGAGCTGGGAAGGATGCTCCCCTGACGGGCCCCTGACGGGCAGCCTCGAGTATGAGCGAGGCCAGATTAAAAGCCTGCCTCCTTCTCCCTCTTTTCTATCGAATTCCTGACCACTCTCCCATCACGGTCAACCATGTGTTTCCAGATCACGAAGCAGCTTGTCTGCATCGGATCTGACTGTCCCGCGATGCTGCTGGCCGGCCAGTGGGTCGAGGCGACACCGTGTCTGAGCTTCCGCATCAAGAAGCTTTTCAACAAGGACCATGAGTGCAATAAGGTCACTAGGAACGTGAGGCCGGTCCTCGTACGCTCGGTAAGTACAGTATGACTACCCCCTCCCCCCCAAATCTGATCTTCACCTGACCCTCTCTCACCCTGCTCGGGTACTTTTTGCGCCGTTCAAAAACTCTCTTATGTTGACGCCGTTTAATGTCACCCAAAAGAATTGTTGCTAACTCGATTCTTTCTGTCCAGATGTGTCGTGACTGCATGCTGCGTGCCAGTACGCGCCAGCTGCTCGGAGGAGCCAAGCCTTGAGCGGCCCCACCTGGCAGGCAGCGTGGACACCCACAGGAAGACCTGAGGAGAGTCCCTCGGCGTCTTGGTGTCTCTGCGAATCGGTCCTGGCTCTTCCAGGATCGATGCCAAACCTGGGCCTATGATGTTGGGCTACAGCTGGCGAGCGGAGCGAGTGGATAAGAGGAGGAAAACTTAGCTACCTAAGGCGGGCCGCCGCAAGGCCTACCCTATGTAGATAGCAAAATACAAGATGGCTTTTGAGTCAAGCACAAGTCTCGTTTATAATTTCCTTCCGAAATGTCACTTCCTTTTCTTATCGTTGCTCATCTCTCCTTTCCCAGCCCACCTTGGGCCCGGAAGGGAGGGGGCGCAAGAACTCAAACCTTTCTTTGAGCCCCAATGTAGAAGGTGTCAGATAGCATTCACATATTGGCTTCAGTTTTTTGGGTCTGAAGTTCGGCTCCGAAATAACCAACAGCGTGTCTCGAATGAGAGGCTCGAAAGGTTGGGAAAAGAAGCAATGAGGGAGACGACGACAGAGTCCCGCCAAGCGTGCATTGTTGCCGGTTTGCTCGAGATCAAAATTAGGGGTCTACGTTAGGTAAGCGCCTAACCATATCACCTATCAGGCTGGGGGTCCCCTACCGAGGCACTGGTCAGTGGTCAACCTAGTCCAGGAACATCGATTAATGTGAGCGGGCTGACGAGATTTCCTCCACGCCGCCACCACATCTCCCCTCGTCGCCTCTGGTCCTGCAGAACATGCATGCTCTTGCTCGCTGATCCCATCCAACCACGAAACCACAATTGGGATCATTTCTCAACACCCCGACGACCTGTTAGCCGCGCGGAACACGCGCCTGTATACATTATGTCCGGCTTGCTTAAGGTCGACCGCACCAAGACCGTACGGTCCAAGGACTACCGCGGGTCCAGCTCATTCGCGACGTTCCTCATTGTCGGCCGTGAGTGCCTCGTTGTGCCCTCCCCGTGCAAAAAAGCAGATATCTTAAACTTCATCCACTGACATCCACATCGCAGCCGTCTGCTTCTTCCTCGGCATGATCTTCGCCCAGTTCCCCTACGACTATCCCCTCCTGTGGACCTCGGCGCCCGTGGCGCCCACCTTCTTCGACCAGCTCGAGACGCACCTCAAGTTCATGCACCAGTCGCCGCCGCTGATCGCGCGCCTGCTGCACATCATGATCGCCGTCGGCTTCCTGGGCTTCTTCACCAAGCTGTTCCGGCCCTCCGAGTCCAACATGCTCTTCGACGGCGCCTCCCTCGTCATGTACCTGATCGGCGTCGGCGTCTACGTCGCCAACATCGTCAAGGGCCTGCGCACCGTCTCGAGCGACGTCTGGGCCCGCGGCGGCTTCGAGGAGCGCCACGAGGGGCCCCTGACGGGCGAGATCGTCCTCGGCCGCGAGGACAGCCTCAAGGTCATGGCCGCGAGCAACACCATCCTGGCGCTGGTGCTCGTCGGCGTCCTGGTGCTGCAGGCCGGCCAGTGGTACGCGGAGCGCAAGGAGATGGACGACTTTGAGCTCTACGAGAAGCAGGACGAGCAGGCCAAGAGCTCCAGCAAGAAGAAGCAGTAGAGACGGGCGGCGTCTTCGGTTGCATTGGGGAAGGCATGCGGGATATTGTACGACACGGTCGTCGGCTGCACTCTGCGCTGAAAAACTCCGAGGAGAGGGTGTGACATCTATTGTCCCAGCGGAGCATTTGTATGGTTGACAAAGGCCGCGGTCACCGATCGTCGAGTCCAGGCTAATACGTAATGTGGATGAAGCATCACGGTAATAGGAAATGAACTGTCTCGCATGACAGGTGCCACCCCCACCCCCCGGCCCCCCAAAAGCAATTAGAAAGCTCCATGTCTTGTCGAAGCTGTGCCTCCGCATTGCACCGCTCGTTGAAGCGAGTGAGGGAGTGAGCGCCTGTGAGAGGCCATTCTAAGACACTGTTTGGTGTTTGCAATCATCCGTAGTATTTCAGTTGACAACGCGACTCGGTACATTTCATGCTTTGATTGAGAACGCCCGGACCCGCATAGGTTGCTATCCTCGATCGAAATGGTGAGATTGAAGTCGTTCGCGTTTACTTTGGACTTTCCGCATGTCGTACGCCAGGTCTTTTAGCTACGACAGTGGGCTGAGGGGCTCAAGAGCCCTCGGACGGGTTTTCGCTTGCGATTTGCGAGGTTGGGTCTGCGATGCTTTTGTTACTGTCACGGTTTGACGAGACAAGCACTGGCACAATAGGTAACATTTGAGGTCAAACACAGTGACATTGCTGGACGGTAATCGCCAGCATCGCTGCTACACAACACGGCTGTCACGCACTGGCACAGCGGTGGCTGAGATGGACATGCAAAAAGATCCCTAATTAATTTGCTATCAAACTGCCTAACCCTATAAATGAGCGGAATGAGTTGGGAGTAGCCCCTCTCGTCATCCATAGCCATTCAGTGGCCTTTGTTTCATTTTGAATCTCAATTTGCTTCTTGCGAGCGGTGGTGTCTTCTTTTCCCAAGTTTCGTAACAATCATTCGGTCCCGTGTGGGTGTGTGTGTGTGTGTGTGGAAAGGAGACTGATCCCAACGCAGTCTCCACGCTTTCAGCATCGGACACGAAGCCTGCTTGCAGCAATTTTGTCTGTAGAACAGAAACTAAGAAAGAAGAAAGGTATCATCGGTATCTTGTCGAATCAGGGTGAGGTATAGAGAAGATCAAGAAGATCAAGAAGGACAAAGAATCAAGACAGAAAAAAAGAAGAAAAAAGGGAATCATTATGCTAAAACGCCAACCAAGATGCAGATGAGCCGCCCAGCGTTACAACGGTCAAGGAAACTGTCAATTTAGATCATGTTCCCGTTGACGCTAACTTCAAATCCCTCGCCCTTCTGTCTCAGAGCCTTCGCCAACATCAGCTCTCTCATCCAGTCGATCCGCTCATCGCGGCTGCGCACCGCGAAGTGGTGCGTCTTGCCCGTGCCGTTGCTCGCCTCGGGCGGCGGCGGGGGCAGCGCCGAGTCATCGAGGCTGCCCGTGCGGCGGCTGCCCAGAGGGACGGCACCCGACAGCGAGCCGCTGTCCCGCTTCCGCAGCTTGAGGTTGCCGCCGCCCTTGCCGCCGCCGTCGGCCTGCGGGATGAGCTGGAAGCTGAAGGCGGCGATGTCCTCCTTGGTCATGCCCTTGTCCTTGCGGATGCTCATGGCCTTGAAGGCGGCGTTGAGCTTGCTCGTCGAGGCGAGCCCCGCGCAGGCGATGGCGTAGTCGTCGATGTCGACGTACTCGAGCGTGCGGTCCACCTCGCGCCGGTCCTTGTGCATCGCCAGCCGCGTGCCCTTGAGCGTCACGTACTGCTCGTGCCACTCGTGCCGGAGCATCTTGGTCTTGCGCTTCTTCATGTACCCCTGGT
The DNA here is from genome assembly GCA_026120015.1 of Dendrostoma leiphaemia. Classification (NCBI taxonomy): domain Eukaryota; kingdom Fungi; phylum Ascomycota; class Sordariomycetes; order Diaporthales; family Erythrogloeaceae; genus Dendrostoma; species Dendrostoma leiphaemia. The sequence goes on along the minus strand of JALRMF010000044.1, from coordinate 125,837 downwards.
ACTGGTAGCCGTCCAGGTCCCTGGGGTGGCCCGCGAGCGCGGACGGGTTGGCCATGCTGTTGGACGAGACGCTGCTGCTGGGCGTGTGCCGGCTGCTGCTCGCGGTGCTGTTGCCGCCGCTGCCGCTGCTGCTGAAGTAGGAGTCGTCGTTGCCGTGTAGCTTCGGGATGGGGGCAATGGCTGTTTCGAACCGGCGTCCGGTGGCTGGAGGGGACCAGGGCCAAGGGGCACGGGGGGGAGCTTGGAGGGGGCGAGGCTGCTTGGAGCGGGGAGATGTCACGTTCGTCTGGATAGGAGAGGGGGTATTGCGATGAGCTGGCTCGACAGGCGTCGCCATGTTCTCGTGCACGGGGGGCATGGTGATAAAGGATGGCCTGCGGAAGGTGGAACGGGAGAGCGAGCGAGGAGGTGGGTTGTTAGATGTGTGGTAGTTCATCTCCGGTGGTACAGACTGAGAGACATCTCGGGCAACGGGTGCCATGGAGTAGTGCTGGGTCACCGGGACGTCCATCTCCGAGAACGGCGTACCGAAACGGTAGACCCCAGTGGGCGTCTGTGAGCGTGAGTCCGGAGAGGGCGACGGGGTCGGCAGAGGTTGTTGACGCTGCTGCGCGGCAAAGGAAGGCTGCGAGGGACCAAACGTGTGTGCGGATGGAGGATACGCCGAGGCAGGAGGATATGCGGAACCAGGGCAGGCTGAGCCAGGACAAGCCGAGCCGGGTACTTCTTCAGCAGGTCGATTCGCCTGGGCCGGAATAGACAGCTTCGCAAGTGCTTTGAGGCCGCTGTGAGGTGGCGCTTTCCTCGGAGGAAGCATCTCAAAGGGTGGCGTTGGTGGCACATCCTCACCCGCTGTCGCAGCGATCTGATGCTGCATTTCGAGGAACTGCTGGATGTTGTTCTTCTTCTCGCGATCTTGAGCGTTCCTCATCGTTGCTTGCTGCAGGTATTGGAGAGGAGGAAGGCCTTCAGTGCCGAGGATGTCAGAAGATGCGACAACCGAAGGCACGGCATCAGAGACGGGTCGGAATACGACCTCGTCTTCTGGCTTGATGGCCCTGGCAGTCTCAGGGTTGCCTGGGTCGCCAGCGATCATGACAACGCCCCCGCTGTCCAGGTTGACGAACGGATGATCGTTCTTGAACGCCTCGATCATGCGCTGCTGCTTTCGCCACTTGCGACAGTTCTCGCCCTTTGAGCAGTGGTGAGGTTTTGGTAGGACCTGTTCGATGCCAACAATAGACACAGACTGGTCGGGCCGAACCGAATCCTCATTCTGGTGCTTCCGTCGGCGGCTGCTCTGGCTGCGCTTCACTTCACCGCCATTCTCCCTCCGGTCTTGTCTCTTCTGTTCTCTCTTGACCTCTCTGCTTGGCTCGTCCTCGATCGGCGTCTCAGGATCTGGGGATGCGGCGCGGATGTCCCTCATCTTCGCGACCTCCTCCCAGATCTTGGTCCTGACTCCAAAGGAGGCGATGCCAAGTTCTTTCAAATCTTCAAACTTCAGCGTGATCAAGATCGCGCCGTTGATGTCATTCTCCACAAACTTCTCCGCAAACTGCAGCTCAACGCCGGCGTTGAGCATCCACTGCGCAACCTTCTCGGGCGCCCACTGCGCCAGGTTCGAAGTGTCCAATTTCGCGCTGGTGAACCTCACGGGGCCGTTGTGGATCGCTGTCCTTGGCGTCTGCAAGTCCATATCAAAGGAGATGGGGAGCTGAAAGGCCGCGTCCTGGCCGGGCGCCTTGGGTGTGATGGGCGACAGTGACAGGGCATGCTGAAACTCGGCGGATTCCGTTGAGCTGATGGAGCTGCGAAATAGGTGAGGCCCTCTCGGGCCAAGCGTCGGTTTGATAGGGTCTGGGCCCATTTCAAAACGCGCGACTGAGCGCTGCTCCGGTGTGCGAACTTCATCATATGTTGATAGTGTTGTCATACTGGGCCGGCCAGACTATATGTGATGAGGTATCAGTGATCCATGACAGATATTGTCTCGCAGCGGGAGCCGTCTTCCCAATATCGTAGAAACCACATTCCAGAGGGGACTGTGACCTCAGAGACAAGGTCTCAAAGAAAAAGAAGATCTGACTAAAATGAAAGCGCATCAGGTAACCTACAGAATCGATACTGTGACGAGTGGAGCTATGGTCGTCTTCCATTTCACTAAGGATATCTTCCTCGTCCCAATCCGTCTCCATAAATTCAGTATGGACAGATTCGGGTCTTTCTTGAGGCACACTCTTGAGTGAGAAAAAGGTCTCGCGGAAGCGCGGCTTCTCCATCATCTCTCGTTGTGGTCTTTCGGCCACGACGTGCCGTGACATTGTTTCCTGAATGACAGTGTCAGCAACGGGCGCCTCCATCTTAGATGTGTATGCTGTCAGACTGACCATCTTTTGTACCACTTCGGCGATCGGCGCCGACGTTTATATGTATGGAAAGATATCCGGTATGCCCGGTGAGGGACCGTTGCCGGCTAGATGGCTGACTGTATATCAACCAGACACTTTTTGCAGACAGTAGGAAATGAGATTCAGTTTTTCCCACTCTCGGGTAATGTTTGCTACACCGAGGAAGGCCAAGAAAAGAGAGGAATGCCCGCTATGCTGATATAATCCAGCGAGGTCGCAAAATCGAGGAAAGACCGGTCAAAGACTTCTGATCGGGGCGGGCGGGCACCTGCACAAGGTTATGTATGGCAGAGACAAAACGAGACCGCTATTGTGCAAGAGTTCAAAAAAAAAAAAAAAAAGGACTGGGAAGGTATGGGGCTTCAGAGGACCGGCATATGCACGTAGTCAAGTGTCGGTCACAGGTGTGAGTGATAGTGGGTAGAGGAGAGGTGCGTTTCGAAGAGATAGAGGTTGCAGTGGGGTCGCTCGTTTCCTGAGAGTCGTGGGCACTGCCGAATGTGTTGGTGACGAGCAAAGCACACACCTGCACCGACCGGCTTCGGGCGGGCGGTTGCGTACCACTGGGGCGTGAATGGGCTCACCGGAGAGGTCAACAAGGAGGAGAGGTCCGCGGTCGAGGAGCTGGTCCTGGCAGATGCTCCGCAGTCTGCCCGAGTGCTGGTCCAACCCACCACGAGTAGCAGCCGGTGGGTGCACCGTGATGGTGCGTTCCCGGGGTATTTTTGGCAAGCAGAGTCTCCATGGTGTCGACAGGCCTTTCGCACAGCGGCAAGCGGGCCACATTCGCCGGCCTGGTTGGCTGCAGCTGGGCATCAGGAACTCGAGAGATGGGAGGAAGCTGAAGCGAATGTCCGCGATATGCTCTTCTAGGTGGTGATTGGCGAGGTTGTTGGAGGGCCCACGTTCATGATTGGTCCGACTCAAGCGCCGACGAGGGACGCCAGACCACTTGACGGGTGAGAAAGCATGGATCACCTCGCGATTGGAATAGTCCGCAGGTCGCAGCGGGGACCAGACCTTCACGACAGGGTCCAGGGCTTTTCAAAACGAATGCGACGTTGAAGCGGCATGGGTCAAGGTGAGGGGAGAAGGGAAGCGGCACCCACAGCTTGCCCCGGACGAGAGGGTGTGTTCTATGCAGCTCTTCACAATCACACTCGTGTGTATGTTCCTGTGCGTGCTTCTCGGTTAGTTGGAGAAGTGACTACTCGGAACTGATGAACAATGGCATTCTGATCTCGAATTCTGCCGATTCCAATTGTTCTCAAGCTCTCGGCCCATGCGTCGTACGGTTCGTCTGAAGGCGCTGCACTGACTTCCAGAAGAAGACGTGCATAGGAAATAGACTGTGGCTTGTCGTGGGGCATAGTGTGTGACACGCGAGCACGTAGGGCACGGCAGCGACCCGGGAGGATTGTGTTTCGGCCACACAGAAGCACAGCATGCTTAGTCGAATGCATCCCCCTCATCTTGTGCTCCCAAGAGCTGCATGAATAATCTGCGTGCATCATGACAGACAACGGTCGATTATCCCGTATCATCCAGGTTGTCCGACGAGGAACAGGAAACCATCGGCACCGCTCGCCGCAGACGACAAGGAAGCAGAGAGTCCCGACTCCTGTAGACCTTTCGATCACGCCCCTCCTGACCTCGGTGTGCGACCATTTAGCTTCCCGGGACGTCTCACAGGATGGGGCAATGTTGACCTTCCCGTCAAGGTCAGCTGCACACTGCGGGTGCGGTCCGAATTCGGTCTTGGCTTTTAGGTGAGACGGATTCGCCCGGGTGCTTAGTCGAGGGACTAGACGACCAGACGATCTGGACGATCTCCAGTCCCTGCCTCGTAAGCGTCCAATTGACTCGACGCTCAGCATACATCGTGACCACAGCAGGAAGCACATGACCTGTGCAACGCTTAGTTTTTTGTGGCTTGCGACCGGAGCTGAGCTCGGCTGTCTGAGGAAAAGACCACCGAGAAGCCAGGGCAGCGCGGCCAGGTCCAGCCGACCAAGTCGCTTCTAGCCGATCAACTCGCCGCCGATGCACATGCATACGAGCATGGGTATTTGACAACGGTCAGGTACGGAGACTCGAGAGCACTGCGTAGGCATCTGCGGCCGGTTATCAGGCCGACAGGGGCCTGTTAGCTCAAGCCTCACTCTCTTTTCCTTTCCAGATGTGATCGGGTATGGAAACCCTTGTTGGGCAACTCGTGCAGATGCAGAATTCCAATTGTCGGCCCGCGTCCTCAGAGCACACTCCACGTGAAGGTGCATATGCGAGGGCTTTGTGGCAGCACTCGTTCATCGCAAAACGAGGCACTCATTTATCACTGCATAACACATTGGGCACGCAATCAAGCAGTTGCAACCTCGGGGTGCTCTTGATAGACTCGGTACCGGTCCGCGCTGGATCGGGTCGATTGCCGTGGTAGAGTGCATGGGAATAAAGTGGCAAGCAAGGGAGGACAAAAAGCGTGGACGGAGCAAACTGCAACGGAGGTCTCCATAGTGAGACCCAGCGAGCGGCTGTCTCGCTGTCACACTCTCCACATGCAAGCGTCCTTGTCAGCTGCCTGAGGGGATCGTGGGAAAGGTAAGAAGAAGAAAAAATATTGCGCTGGCTGGTGAGGCATGACAGGTCAGGGAGGCCAGGTCGACCCAGCCACCTGCAGCCGAAAAGATGACGACAACGACCACGACGAACTCCCCGCCTCGCCTTGCCTCCGGGAGGGCTCACCGACAATTCGACTCATTCGAGAAGGATTCAATTCGCGTTGAGCAGGCCGTGCTGGCGTGGCAAGGTATTGAGACCTTGGTTCAGGTTGGGCAACAATTCGTTCTTCTGCCCGAACCCACGAGAACGCCTGTCTCGGTCTTGCGCCGCGACCCACGTTTCGTCTCGGCTGTCCACCCATAAGAGGCGTGAATTGCGGTCAGTTTCAAAGACAGGGGAGCGCATTCGTCTCTTCAGGCCTCGCAAGTATTTTGTCTCGGCCCACAAGCACGCACATGACGCGCATTCCTTTTGAACGACTGGGGGACGACACCGCGCCCGCTGTGGCCGTAGCAGGGTGGCAGGGGAAAACGAGTCCTCCGGTGAAAATTCCGCGCGAGATCTTCGTCAGTTTCCCATCATCGTGTGGAGCCAGCGCAGATCTTCACGAACGTTTCTTTCTGTCCCACTCGGCCGAATGTTAAAGACACCCCCTCCCTGTGAGAGAGAAGTGGGTCCTCGAGGGTTATCGACGGCACCGCAAAGGCTTCAGAGGCCATGCCAGTCTGTCATTGCTTGTCTCTCAGACGGCCTCACATGATCAGGGTGGCGTGCAAGGCCAATGAAGACATCCGGATGGTGGTGGATAGGTGCATCGGACGGCGGCGCAGAGACACTGGCCGTTTCGCGAGTGCTGAATGGCAAGGACGGCCTGACGAACATCCACCCACGTGTCATGTGCGGAGGCCGAATCAAGGCGTCTCGACGAGGGTTTGCTCAGCTGCGCTAATGAGGCGAGTGGGTATCAATTGTTGAGGGCTCCAGATCTGGCCATTGTCTGCCAGGGTTCGAAATGGCTCGACCCGCAAGTGAAAATTGCCATTTGGTGTCCTCGGTGCCCATCGTGAAATCGTCGACATTCAGCTGTCGACGGGAAATTTCCTCTCAGAAATGACTCCTCACACGCGGCAGATAGGTAGGTAGCTGATGGGCATTGGGATGGAGCATGGAGACGTTGAGAAATGTGGGGAAGACCCGATGTGGGAAGACCCGATGCGGGATTTCCACAACGGTCTCTAGCCGGCCTGACGGCCCAAGCTGAAGGGTGGGAGATGGACTGTGCGCCACTGCAGGTCCCACTGATAGCCGTCTATCACGGCCAGACAGCGATGCTGTCGTTGCATCAACCGTTCAGGGACTGAAGCCAACAAAGCACGCGATTCAAGACGTCGCGAAGAAGCGAGGAGGAACGTGTCCTCATCATTTGACAGCCGGCTGCTGGGTGCGTCCCTGCAACCGAAGCTTAATGCAAAGATGCGAATCCAAGGCCACTGTCGAGATCGAAGACGGGATTCGTCTTGTGCCGCATCAAACAACCTTTCACTTGAATCATGGCGTTGAGGTTAATTGGTCTATTCTGAGTAAGACCGGATCCTGCATGGTAAGAGGCTCTGCTTTTCCTGACTGACTACTGTGTACTGAAGCAAAAGTAGCATGGGTTGGAGGCACGGAGAAGTCGGTTTGCGGCACTGGAAAGGCTAGCCGGGCAGACGGCGCAGCTCCGGATCTTCCCCACATGCGCGTCTGATCCGTTCTGGAATGGTGAGGTCAACTCGTCCAACGGGTAAGCCCCCTGTATCGACGAGATTTGACTGACTGACGTTCCCGAGGCTGCAAGGCTGTTCCCCGGATCTTACACACGACGTTGACTATTGGCTGTTCAGCCCAAAATGAGACAACGGGATAAGGACACACCACTTCCTAAACGGGCGAAATTGGGTCTCCCATAAATGAAGGTGTTGATACTCCTCGAATCAGAATCCGGCAGAAGGCCTGGGCTCGAGAACCGTGCGCAGGCTCAGCCCTGATGGTTGAAGACTTGGGTCGTAGCCGTTGGTTGGTGATGATGTTCATTGCGAAATTCAAGATTGAACCTGCACGGCGTATTGATGGTCGTCAAAAGGTGTGAATCTTTAATCTGGCGAGTCAAGCGTGTCGAGGCGACGTCCCGGGATCTGCGCGCCTGCGTAGTATGTTCATTCAAATCCTGTGCGGGTGTCGTCTTCCGAGATTGAAAGTGCGGGTAGTAGGGCAGGGCAGGGCAGCCCAGTTGACGTAAGCTCCTATTTCCCGCGTGTCCTGGAGTCTAGACAATCGCCTTTGTGACCGTCTTGAGCCCGCTCGAGACATCCCCAGACCGGCCCTGGCGGCACATCTGGTCGCGATGTCTTGGCTCCTCAGACAGGTCATAGATAGCAGCTAGCAGCCAAGCAGCCAAGCAGCCATGACGACACGGGAGCGTCAGGACGGAGCATCTGCCCTCGTCTTCAGGGGTGTCTCCTATATTGCGGCACAGCAGAACCAATTTTGCACATGGCAGAAGCATGGGCAGCAGGTAGTCCCAGGAGGCTGATGGCGAGGCTTGTCTGTGGAGATTTGAGATCGGACCACATGGGTTGCCGAAAGTTTCGTTGACACGATCCGCGATCAGACAAGACAGGCCCTGTCCCCAACCCAACCGCGCTTGTCGTCTGAACCATATCACCTCGATATGCGCAGGCCAAAAATAGCATCGCGGATGTCGACCAGATCGGTTGCATCGAGTGATCCATGATGCGCGGTCAAGCGCAAGCGCTGAAGGCGGGTGGGTGGTCGTGACGCCGCGTTGGGGAGAGCGTGTGGTCCATGTGTGCAGCATCGTCGACCCGTGGTACCAAATTTAGCTCACTTACAAACCTTGAATAAACGCTCTCACGTTTAGCGCGCGCATCTGTCCCCCATTAGTGTGGACAGGGGTTGAGGGGCCGGAGGGTGGGTTCCTCAAGGGCGGCTGTCGAGGACTTTTGGAAGTGAGTAGGCTGGTAGGGCGGTACGTACTCCCGCACAATCGCATTCTCCAACCCCACCCGCACCTGCAGAACGGCATGGGAGGGAGGACCCGGGGCTAACAGCAGGGCTACACGGCAGCGTAAGCAGGTGCTAAGCGGCTTGGGGGTGGGTAGGGTTCCACGACACAGGGAGACTGCTCCTTCCAGCTGCGGAATGGGACAGGCAGAATCAGGGCAGGACCCTGTCTCCCTCCACATCGTCCAGGGATTCTTCCCGTCTGACAGGGTCATTCTGCCTCGCAATTGGCTTTTGGTCAGCGTCACATCGCTTCTTCCCGCCTGCTGCTAATGCACGGCCCACCTCGGTCACTTCAACGACATCGAATCATTCAACAACCTGCAGCTCTCGACCACGGTCACCACCCCAGACGACAAAGATTGCAACGCGACCACACCCACATCTCCCGCTCTCGGATTGCAGATTACGGCACAGATTGCAGACCAGCTCGACTCCCTGAACCTGCAGATACTGTTGTACTATGCATGGACAATGCTACAATGGATGCGCAATCATCGTGTCGACTCTCGAGGCTGCGAGGCCCAAGATGAGGACGGGGATGCTGTCGCCGACTGCGAAGCACCTGCATGGCACCTGCGAGAGTCTACGGGTCCGTATCTACGTTGTACTCACCGGTCTGTGTGCCTTTGCTTTTGCCTTGGCCTCTGCATTCCGCCCTAGCTCTGATCCTGGGCTACGCGATAACCAATGTCTCAACTGTAAATTGCTTGCAGCCGTGAGAAACCTCGGACAACGTGCTCATCAGTAGCACCCGTCGCACTGGGCCACGAGAAGATTTCTTCCGTCCATGCTTGGCCTCTCCAGGGCCGTGCCCCTGCCGGCTGGACGGCAGACGGCTTCCCTCCATGTGCAAATGAGACCCGAGCGTCATCGCCCATTCGCTTCGCACCATTCTTGACTCCCCAAGTCACCACGGCTGCACGGGAAAGGATTGCAGACACACAGACACACCATCAGATCTTCCGGCGGGACATCGTCCCATTGCAGCTCATCCCAAGGACGGGGACTCCTTGGCTGGCTGACCATCCCAAGATCGGGTTGCAGGAAGATCCATGAAATGTTGTACAACCACCCCTGTCCCACTGTCGCCCACTGTATCACACAAACTCACGGCGAGTTGATTTCCTTTGTGGGTAGCGACAGATGGTGACCACTTGGACCGTGATCGCCACGGTGCCAGAAGTCACAGCCACCAGCCACGTCGACCTGCTTGCCTGGCAGCCTGGCACTGGTACTGCTGGTGCAGGATGCCGGTAATGCAGCACGTACACATGCTCCAACTCTCCCACTGGTCCGACTTCACCTTGCGTTTGGCCAAGTCCCTGGTGGCCGTCATGCCATCGAGACAGGAGACATCAGACTGTCCAGTCAGCCAGGCAGCTTCTGGCTGATGAACATGGACCTGTCCACCAACACAATTCTACCAGGTCTGAGAGGATCCAGGTGTAAATGAGGCAGACAGCAAACCGCATCATCGGAGTCTGTTTGCCAACAAAAGCCCTTCTCGAACAGCACATGCTCTATGCAACCCCACTTCGACGGATGCAACGACATCCTCGGCAACGTTCATTCCAATGCTAAATTGGATCTTGGCCCCATGACCGCGCATTGGACCCGGGGGGTATGGATTACTTACGACTGCAGTGCAATCATCCACCAGGGTCTAGGGTCGTTGACCGGCAGACCGGGTCCCTTCCCAACACCCGACACCAGGAGACGATTTTCGGACGGCATTCGACAGCCAGGCCCACCCGCCCCTCCCAAAGATGTCTCCCCCGAGACAAACATCGGAGTTTGCAGCCACACAAATGTCTTGAGAGTGAGGACTATGTGTCCTCTGTGCTTACTAGTATCTCAAGAAGCATCTTTGTTGTGTTCAACTTTACCAGGCGGGGCATCTATATTAGACTTTTCGGGAGATTTCCGATCGCACACGCGGCACGCCTGCTGATGGAGAGGGCATGACCCCCAAGCGATATGATGTCGCCCTCCAGTCTTGTCCCGGCTAATATGCCATACTTTCATCGGAAGGCATGGTCACAGTTACTCACAAGACCACAGCTGGGCCTGGCGAGCAGGCGAGCGCTCCGGTCCCGCTCATCGTGGGCCCATGTTTGGGGATCAGCATCGACCCCTGCTGAATGATACCTGCAGGGGAACTAGGGTGAACCGAGCTATCTACAGTCCGCATGACCTCTGCATGCTGGGACGGCGGGTTGCGCCAATAGCGCTGCATCTTGCCGGCACCCATCGAGAGCAGAGCTGCCCGTTCAGTCATTGAGCAGCAGTGGGACGGCAGGTAGAGCGGTACAGCTTCATGTTCCCTGCCGTGGTCGTCCTACCAGAGCTCAACAATGGCTTTCTGTGGGTGGGGTTACATGCTGGACTCCACTTCCGAGTGAGACCCTCCACGCGACCGCTCATTGGCACCAATAAGCGCAGACTCCATTCCTACTTATCCTGACGTGTGAGCAGGATGAACAGAAGGTCCACTCCCACCAATGACACTACGAGAGGGTACAAAGTCTCCAGCGCGGGAGTCTGTCCGATATGTGCCCGACCTGCTTCTCGTGCGGTAGGGCAGCAGGATGGGGGTGCCACAACGAGCCAAGCGTGCCCGTGCTGCTGCCAGTTCCAAATTTAGAAAATATGTCGACCGGCGGATCAAGCAATGGTTCGTGGCCTGGAGATGCGGCCACGATATAAGTCTTTTGATCCATCCCAACACCTGGCCTGCGATGTTTTGTTCCTCTCCTGTTCAAAGGTTCACGGGTCATTTGGTGTTGTCCAGTTAGAGTTTTCCTCTTCTTTCTTTAATATTTCCCCATCCACGCCGTCCGTCGATACAGGTCTATCTCGGTCTCCCGTTTATCAGGCGATTCAAATTTTCAAAATCAGTCAGCAAGCAGGCCTTGCTCGTCAACCAGTCAATCATTTCGCAATCGGTCGAAAAATTGCCGGCAATTATTAATATTAGTCTCTGGATCTGGGCGAGATTGGGGCTGTTCTTTCGGCACCGCAACGCAACCCCGAGGAGATCGGTTGAGTTTCTCAGAGAGTGAGCGAGTGCGAATCGTCCAGCTGAAAGAGCATCTGGACCCTCGACCAGGACTTGGGAGACCCCGGCTTGTGGCCCTCCCGCTTTTGCTCGGCACAGAGGTCAACCAGGGACAAGAAGATCCACAACCACCACCCCCGACCACCCTGCTCCTCTACTGCCACCCCTCGGGCTGGGTATCCCCTGCACACCTTTTCCTCCACGCAGGTACGGGGTACCGCTTTTGAATAGCACGGAGGATACAAATGTCAACACTATCCCCCAACAGTCACCATCGTCAAGCGGACCTCATGAGAGCATCGCAAGTCAACATGGCCGTCGCACAGCCAGCAAAGGCCAAGTCGGCCTCCAAGTCCGCGAACAATGCCAATCCAAAACAAAAATCACAGATGCATCGTCGCTCCAGAACAGGTTTGTGCCTCTTTTCCTCGGTCTCTCGTCGCTTCCTGCCTGACTCACTTTCGACGGCGCCCCAATCCTGAGTCCCGACTGTCTAAGTCAATGGCCGCTGTTTTCATTTTACGTCTCCTGGTTCGCCCGTCTATGATCCTGTCTGGACTCCCATCAGCTAATATGACAACACCCCGAAGGCTGCTACACATGCAGGCTACGAAGGAAGAAGTGCGACGAGGGCTCGCCCATGTGCACTGCATGCAAGCACCTCGGCCTCATCTGCGAATACAAGCGCCCAATGTGGTGGAGCAACAACGACGCGAGGAGGAAACACAAGGACGACATCAAGATGATCATCAAGAGGAAGAAGTTGTCGGAGAAGGCTTCACACTCTCATGCTCACTCACATACTATCCAAACCTCGATGCCCTCACCACCTGGCCTGTCTCACTCGCTCCCCACATCAGCAACCTTCTCCGACCCTCTTGACCGGACAAGATCCCAGTCAATCGATTCGCATTACTCGTTCAACTTCAACAGCCCGCCTGCTGTTACTGAGGGCTTCTCTTACAACGGGCAACTGCATCCGGATTTGATCTTCAACGGTATCTCACCGTACACTCCTTACGAGGTCGACGTGAAGACGGAGCGACAAATGTTTGTGGACGATGTTCCAACATTAAGAGAATCAACCACTTCGACCTTTAGCACATACACTACCCCACCACCACCAGGGACCATGTTGTCGTCCTCGTTCCCACTCGAGGGTGGCGAATGGACGGAACAGACCTACACAGAACGACGAGAGTCATTGACCGAGGAGACCCTGAACTGCAACTTCTTCGACTTTGCACACGGCCCTTCCATGGACACAAGACAAATTGCCATCGAATTGGATGAAGGTGACCAGAGACTTCTTGATCACTTCATTCAATTTGTGTTGCCGACAATTTTCCCCATCTTGGAGACGAACCAACATGGATCTGTTGGGTCGGATCTTATCCTGCCCGCGCTGCAGAGCAACAAGGGGTATCTGCATTGCTGCCTTAGCATCGCAGCACAGCACTATAAGGCAATGGTCATGACACAAGGCGACGAGGTTGACAATGACTTTATGCAGCAAGTCGATAGCGATATCATGCGTCACCGCTACTCGACCATTTCTTCATTGTGCGATGCCCTCAACCGGGATGAGGACCACCAGCAAATCCTCGAGGCTGCTCTTGGTCTCATCTTCTTCCAATGCTGCGTCGGCCGCTTTGATGATGCCCTTCCCGACATCGCATGGCACCAGCACTTTCAGGCCGCCATCTCGCTCGTACAAAAGCTAGATCTCCCTCACGTCGTGTCAGATGAGCACCACCCGCTGAGCCAGACTCCCTTCAACATGACTCTCACCTCGTGGATTGACATCCTCGGTGCAACGATGAAGGGCCGTGCCCCAACGTTTGCGCACACCTACCGTGAGAAGCACCTCTCTCAGGTCAACCACTCCCTGGGACTCCGTGAGCTCATGGGGTGCGAAGATCGTGTCATGTACCTGATCAGCGAGATCGCCTGCCTCGAGGCTCTCAAGCGCGATGGCATGGATGACATAACCCTCTGCCAGCACGTGCATGTCCTGGGCGACCAGATCGGGCTCACAGAGATGGGCGAGACAGGTCCCAAAATCCCCTTCAATGCCAACGGGACATTGAGCCCCAAGCAGCTGTCGCGGAACATGACACAGGCGTTCCGCCTCACTGCACGCATCTACCTGTGCAGCCTGGTCCCGGGCTTCTCCCCATCGCAGCCTTCGTGCATTGACCTCGTCGAGCGCCTGACCGGTGTTCTGCAGCACATCCCGTCGGGCCCAGGTGGCTTCGACCGCTCCCTCGTCTGGGTTTACCTGCTGGGTGGGTCGATGAGCGGCGTGGGCTCGAGCTTCCGCACCTTCTTTGAAGACCGTGTATCGCAGCTGGGCGACCAGGCCGACTATGGCTCTTTCGGCCGCGTTGCCTCACTCCTCCGTGAGGTCTGGGCACGCAACGACGAGCTCGTCTGCTCGCCGAGCACCGCCACCATCGCGGCCGCCGGCATTAAGCCCGACGAGCCCGTGCAGCAACAGGGACAGCAGCAGTTTGTCCACTGGCGGGACGTGATGCAGATGAAGGGCTGGGACTTCCTGCTCATCTAGATGATGACGTGATGGGATACCCTGACTCTGCATCCAGCCTGCTTGTCCCTGCTTGCCCAAAGTGAGACAGAGTATCGCCTCGCCGCGAAACACCGACACCTCTTTTTTCTATTCAGCGTATACCAAATTTCCACAACAGGAACTTAAACCTAGATGGCTGCCGCAAGGCAAACTCATGAGACGAGGAACGATGGGGTTGATACCCAACTCTTTTTTGGACGACACTGGACCTTTCGGATGAATGTGATGAGAACCTTCCCGCGGCTGTGGAAGAAACAAACAAGACGACGAGACGAGCCGAGCCGAGCCGAGCCGGCGATGCGGTCTGCGATGGATGATACGAACAACACAAGGCTTATTTTACATACCTACTACTCCTTTCTGCCTGATAGCTGTTCGTCTGCTTGTCTTTTCCCCCTCCACACTCTCTATACCAAAGCATGCATCGGCTGGAGTATCGCGTGTCTTGTCTCCGGGTCGGGTTCGGGGTACTGGGAAGCATCTGGTGCTATAACATTTTCATTTCGGCGGTGGCGGAAGCTCGAGGACCCCCGGTTCTGGGGCTCTTGTAGTAAAGACAGAGAGGGCCGCTGGGGAACTATATACCCGAACGAATGGCGCGCAATATGACTGTTTGGAGTAGATAGCCGCCTTCGTCTCTAGGACACCATAGCGTAATGGCGGTACGGCCAGCAGACCTAGTCAGAACAAACGATCAAAACAAGTTTAAAACATTCGAAGGAACGTCCCTCCCGACGACTCCATTGGCGGGGTCGTGACTTGGGGACATGAAACTTGGTACGCGTTGCTTCTCAGCAGGACAGAAGGGTAAACAAAGAAGAAGGTGGTGTTCGTAGACGCGCGCGACTGGGGCAACCGGAGAGACTGAGGCCATCGCGGCCGTTGAATGGAGCAGTGGAAGCCGGTCGGCGGTAAGGAAAGTGCCAGGCTTGCTTGCTCTGAGCTCGGCGTGCCGCCGGACTCAAAAATTCGAACAGGGCTGGATTGAACCGGCGCATCATGATACGGATCGGATCTCAAGTCCACGGGCGTCAATTTTTATTTTTATTTTTTATTTTAAAAAAAATTGTTTTCCCATTCCTTCCTCCATTCAATGTGACCGACCGAAGGACGAGTCAGCCTGCGCGACCTTTTGCAGCGCGGGGAGACGTAGTCCGTGGGTGGTTGTTGGCGGATCCTCTTCACCTCTCCTTCGGCATGGCGCGCGGTAGATGTTCTCACTACGGAGACGTCAGGGGCTCGGTCGCAAAATGTATATGTACAGCTAAATAGTCTTGACTTCTTCCACCTTGAATCACGACGACTTCAGCAGACGCGCTGAGCTGGAACTGGCAAAAGCGACGCGGTACAGACAGATCCTGCTTGCCTCGTTTGCACATCTCCGATGCTATCGATGCAGCTCGCGGATATCTGTTTGGACAGGTCTCCTCGGCGGCTTTCTTCTTCTTCTTTTCCCTCTTTTTTTCTTCTTGTCATCCCCCCCCCCTCTCTCTCCCCACCTTTTTTCCCCTTCTCTTCCCTCCCTTCAGCTCGTCATTGCCTTCAGCTTTGGAGAGCATGGGTGCATGTTCGTGAGGGTTGTACCGAAGCCCATCCCGAGCTGGCGTCTAGTCTTGGGCGCTCCATCGGTTCTTGTAATTCGGACATCCATGATTCATCCAAAGTATTTGTTTGCAACATCAGCTGGTCATATGCGAAAATCTGCTTGAATATCATGACTGACGTCCAATCGAACAGAATAACCGAATGGAGGACTGGTCTTTCTGCGATGTCTTGTATCATCTACGACGACGGTGCAGCCCAGGGTCAGAGGTGGGGAAAAGGGGGGGGGAGGGGGGGCGGCGCTCTATGCACTAATAAGCTCAAACCCACTTACACGAATCTCGAACCACGCCCCCCCCCCCGCTTTCCCCTTCAAAAAGCCAGTGTTTTGCGAATCCCCGTGAGGGACAAGAACAACGACACATCACAGCACATGAAGGACACAACGGCCAATCGATACGGCCAATCAAGATGTCGTCTCGATTTCTACAACACACGCCGAAACAAAGCCAGCTCCTGCACAGCAATGACAAATTTGCTTACAAATGAGTCAACGAGTTGCTTCTTGCATCGGGCGCGGCCACTTCCAGCCTGCGGGTCGGCACTCAGGTAGTCCGTACTTGGTGCGTACCCAAGGAGCCAGTGGTTATTGCCAGTGGTGAGAAAAAAATAGAGCACATGACAGCAAGCGGCAAGAGAGATGAGAACGGCCGGCATCGAGGCCCTCGCCCGCCAGCAGCCACGCAGCAAGCCACCAAGCGTGTGTGCAGTTGGCAACCGCCTCGTTTTTGGTGCAGGTGGACATCTTGCATCGCGTCGGCCCCAATGCGACCGTTTGGCGGTGCATGCATATGCACAAGTCGATGGCCAACAGGCCACCAACACCAGGTCCGGAAGGCTGTTCGTGCCGGCACTCGGATGATCAAGTTGGTGCCGGGAGTGGGGGTTCCTCGTTCGTGTCTGTCTCGACATGCTTTGTACCGGGGGGGGGGGGGTTGATATGGATGCTGTTCACTATGTACAACGCTGTACGTGGACCACCCCTGTCGGGGCCTGATCCGTGCGTTGGGCGCTCGCATGGCCCGGCCCGCACTCTAGAGAACAATCCAATGGAGTTTAGATCCTTGCTCTTTGTTTCCACCGTGGACAAGCGCGAGCCAACCGTTTCAACGCTTCCCACTGTCCATGGCGGCGCGACTGGCCGACCTCATCTCACCTCCAGACTCCAGTCCACTCTTGCTGTCAGCTAACCTCACCCCCCTGCTGCTGCTGCCGCTCCTCTCTCTCTCAGAAGCCGAGCGCTTCATGGCGGCCTCTCGTTCCTGGTCGTTTCTGCTCAGTCAAAACGACAGTGCATCAGATGCGCACCGGACTGGACTACACGCGCTAGTGGACACCGGGCCAGTTTCTGTTTTTATTCCTGGACCTGCGCTTAAATCCTCGTGTCCTATCCTATGATCTATCGAGATCGTGACTCTCCCCACAGTTCCACGGCGGCTAGGCCTCGCCACCACCAGTCGCCTCGACTCGCCTTGACTGTCCTGCCGCCGGAGGGGGCCATCGCAATGCGTGCGTCTTCGTTGGTCATCGAGGCCCTGCCCGTCGCGTCTCCCGCGTCGCTTGCATTGCCCTCGCACTGGCTGGTGTGGAGCTGCCCAGACACGGTACGGTGGACGAGACTCTGGTCGGGGTAGAGGCCTGCTCTTTGTCGAACCTCTCGACAAAAGACCATTCAACTTTTTGTGGCTTCCATGTCACGGACGTCATCCAGGTGAGGCGTTTGTGGCCTGTGTTGTGACTTGTTTCTGCTGGCTGCTCAATGATCTCTTCTTACTCTGATCGCTTTCCTTGCCTTTGTCTCCATCTTCCTTGCCCTTTCACTTCTTCGCAATCCTCCAACAATAAGCCACATAATCCATCCCTCTGTTCTGTGCTGTTGCCCAACACGGACCACACAGTGTCGATCATATCTTTACATTGGTGACTTGATCATTGTCCTTGACTGTGGCCTGCTAGCTACCCGCCATCATCTCAGGGTGTTTGCTTGCGTCCAGTCCTCGGGACTGTATTTGTATTCCTGGAGAAATTTGAGAGAGAAGCCTCGACCTCGAATATTATACAGAAGTGCTTTCCGTCCTGTCTTGTACGCCAGAGAGCGCACAGAACACCTTCCCGGCCAGGCGCCGGCCTGCACACAACCGCAACGCATCAACATCGCCACCAAAACACCAACACGCAGAGGATGAGGACAAGAAGGATATCCATGAGCAAGCGAGCCACGAGCGAGTTGCCGCCGAGGGCAGCATCGGCAGCACTCCTTGTCCTCCTCACCATACCCTCCCTCACATCAGCCTTCACCGTCCGCAACCTCCTAATGACACGACCGCGTACACCTTCACTCCCAGAAGACCTATTCAAACGCTCTTCATCCTGTGGCGACTCGTCCTATGTCCAGTGCGGGAACGACCTACCCTCTGACTTCTGCTGCCCGACGTCCTCAACATGCATGTCACTCGCCGGCGGCACCACGGCACTATGCTGCCCCACCGGCGGCAACTGCACACAGATCGAGACCATCCCCTGTGAGCTGTCACTCGAGGACAAGAGCCAGCACCCAGCCGCCGAGGTGATGACCAGCGCGTTGACGGGAACGCTGGAGACGTGCGGCGACAAGTGCTGCCCCTTTGGCTACTCGTGCACCGACGACAGCGTCTGCGAGATCGACGCCGACCAGAGCGCCAAGCCGAGCACGAGCTCGGTGGCCTCCAGCGCGACCGCGACGGCGAGCAGCGGCTCGCAGGCCTCGAGCGCGACAGAGTCGGCGGCTGTGAACCCAACGACAGGGACCGCGTCCAGCCCGACTGCAACAGGAACCCCAGACGGCACCTCAACGGCCTCCTCGGCCGCCGACGCGACCTCGACCTCGGGCAGCGGCGACTCGAGCCCCGAGGCCTCGTCGAGCAGCGGGGACTCGTCCTCGCACGCCGGCGTCGTCGCGGGCGGCGTGATCGGCGGCATCGCGGCCGCCGTGTGCCTGGGGCTCCTCGTCATGTTCTTCGTCAAGCGGGAGACGAAGCGCAAGCGGGCGCGGAACGGCGAGAAGGGCGCCGGGGACAGCGACAGCGCCCGCTCGAGCTCCTTCGGCAACATCCTGTCCAACCCGGTCGTCACGAGGGGCGGCTCGACGCGCGCCCCCTTCATATCGAAACCCATCCCTCACGACGACGGCATGCGCAGCGACTTTAGCCGCAAGATCACCCCGCACATGGGCGCGGGCAGCAACGGCGAGGCGGCAGATCTAGGCGGCGCGCACGAGCTGTATGGCGGCGGCGGGGCGGGTCCAAGCAGCGAGAAGAGCCCTGCGATGGCCTCAGACGGCGGCTGGACCGACGAGGGCGGCGACCAGATCGGCTCGCTGCGCAGTGTGCCGCGGTCTCCGCCCCGGGTGACGACGCCCCACGGGCGCATCGTGAGCTCGCTCTACGGCGATCTGTACATGGACACCTCCCGGGCGACCGACTACCAGGCGCCGCTGAAGATGCCCTCGGCGCGGCACTACGGCGGGCTCGACTCCGTGGACGCGGCAGGCACCACGACGACGAACAACCCCGTGAGCGAGTACGGCGCCGACAATGGTGGGCAGAGGCGCACGCGGGACCCCAACGCCGGCTACATCAACGTCTTTGCCGACGAGAACGCCCTGTCGCCGCATAGCCTGGCGCCGCCGAGGCGGTTCGGCGAGGGCCAGCCCGGGGATCGCGAGACGCGGTTCTCGGACTTTGGGAGGCAGAATTTGTAATTGGAGGGGGTGGTGGTTTCGTCGTAATGAATGAATGCAGGCGTCAACGAGAATTTAGTATCATGACTGAGTGAAGCCGTAAAAAGGGAGAACGAGTAATTTGTGGGTTGCATAACATATGGCGTTCTTTTTGGAATAGGGAGATACCTGCAAATACCATCCTGGAAGGTGGGTGGGATTACATTACAACTATTATTGCTGCCTCTTTATAGTACCATCGAGTCAATATTACCTTTTCAATTCTCCATGTTGTCAAGGCACTTGCGCCGTGATGTCTATCGCACCTCGGGTGAGCACTACGAGACAGGATGTCGTGGACGAGGGACAACACCCGAACCATCATTCTAGTTGCGAGAATCGTTTTTAAGACATTTGTTTGCGCTCGAACAGCTGACGGCCGCCGGTGCTCCACCCATCAGACACACACGGGATTTTCGAACCACGGACGAGTGGCCATCTGAGTCTTCTCTCATGGCTTCGAATTTGTCTACATTTTCAAACCCTGCGCAGTGGGAGGGAGGGCTCTATATCCGCCCATCCAGTTGGTAGAAGGCGCGGCCCAAAAGATGCAAAACCTCCCGGCTTCCACTGCCAGATCCATATGGTACACCCAACCTCTCTTCTCTCCCCCCTCCTTATCATCATATTTCTACCGTTGTTTCACTCCTGGGGCGCCTGAGCCTGCTGAGCCTGGGGCTGGGCCCGCGGCAGCACCGGTTCAGCGCTCAGCTTCTGCCCGCCGACATTGTTCGCCCGCTCGGCGACCTTTCCCCAGTGGATGTTGCCCCACCAGGCAGCCAGGTAGGCGAACTTGCCGCCGACGCCCCAGTCGTACAGCCAGGCGTGCTCCCAGGTGTTGACGCACAGGACGGGGACGATGTTGGCGCCGCCGGGGGCCCTGAGCGTCTCGACGTTGGAGGGGTTGGCGGCGGCGGCGGCGGCGCTCCCGTGCAGCGCGGCCCTGTTGTTGGCGCGGTTGCTCGTGTCGAAGTAGGCGCGGATGGTCTCGCCGGAGCGGTCCGTCACGCCGCCCTGCGCGTTCATGTCGGTCCCCTGCATGCGCCAGTGGGCGTGCGGGTAGGGGGTCCCCGCCAGGTAGGTGGCCAGGACGCGGAAGGGGAACCGCTGCGCGCCGTGGCCGTCCTTGCTGCGGACCAGCCAGACGAAGCCCGGGCCGAACATGGCGTTGGCCGTCAGGACCATCTCGCGCTGGAGCGTCTCGAGGCTGCCGAAGGAGAGCTCGAGCTCCCGCTTGAGCAGCTCCGTCATGTGCTCCGCGGGGTCCTGCTGGCCCGAGGGCGCCAGCGTGTCGAAGAAGAAGTGGTTGTTGTGCGCCATGGAGGCGTAGTTGAAGATGGAGGCGAGCCGGGGCTCGCGCGAGGTTTCCAGGACCAGGTCTCTGACTGATTTGCCTTCGTATTGGGTTCCTGAATTGGTGGGAGAAGACAAGAAGCGTCAATGGGGTTGTAGGATGGAATCGTACGAGGCAGAACTTGGGATTTCACAGCGACGAGGGTGCAATGCCATCCCCCCCCCCCCCCACCGCACCGCAGGCACCTCTGAAGCCGTCATGGGGCGATCCTGTAGAGAGACACATACCTTCCGTCAACCTGTTCAGTTCGTCCAGACACCACTGCTGGTACATGGTATATGCAGCCTCAAATGCCTGAGGAGAGTACAGCCCCGTCACGCCTTTCTCGGCAAAGACCCCATTGTCGTTCAACTGCGGCACGTTGTGCTTGCACCTCGCCGGCGTCGCATGTATCGATCTCTGCTGCGCGGCAGAGGCGCCAGCGAACGGCGAGATGGGTGATGAGGTTCGAGAGGATAGGAACAGACTAGGTCTGGGCAGGCCCGTCCTCCTCGGTATCCGTAATCTTGGCTTGAACATGGCTGTGGCTGTGGCTGTGGTTGTGGTGGGAAAGTGCCACCCTGCAAGTAGAAGCCGCCCTGCGTGGTCCGTGATGATGGTGTAGCTCATCAACTTTTTTGGCGGCAGCGCACGGACCACCCTCCAGACAGCTCCAAATCCCTGTCGGCCAACACAAGTCTTCATGTACTCATCCGGTCTCTGACCGAGGGGCGACGCTCATCACCGATACTACAATTCCACCCATTGAGCATTGTAGACACTTGATAATTGCAATTCATTTGGATGAAGGCTAAAGATAACGCCAGTGCTATGCCCTTCCATACACCTCAACGCCGCTCGCTAGTACATGTGACCCAGACCCCCCAAAACTGTAGAGCCATGAAACGAGACCTAGACCACAAAGCAATTCCATTCATGATCGCTTCAGGAGTCCCAGCATTGACGGAGGAAGCTCGGACGCTGAAGAAGCTGCTGAGACAGATACGCGGCTGAGAAATTCAGCAGTCGCCCGTCTCGTAATCGATCAAGTACTGTGCCCAGCTGGCTGCACCAGAAGAACAACCACCCTATGTAAAGTCAGTTTTGGCACGCACGAACTGTGCTGGTCCAGGATTGAGTGCAGTCCTTACAGTGATACGACCATCAGGCCAAGCGCGACCAGAGATACTAATATCACAGTCCCTCTGCTGGCCGGGAACTTGCCCTTGATGATCCATTGCTGCGCCTGGAAGTACCTGTGGTAGCCCAAGAACAGCATCAGGATGCTGATACTCAAGAAGATGCCTCCGAGCGGCTTGCCGAGGGATCTCAACGTGTGAGCATTTGCGCTGTTCTGCTCCGACAGAGAGGTGTTCAGCCGGAAGAGCTGGGTGATGGCGACGCCGATCGAGGCGAAAGACAGCGACGTCCTCAGCCAGGCGAGGAAAGTTCGTTCTAACAAAGCGGCCAAGTCAGAATTTTGACACTGATCGTCATCATCGTCATCACACGCAACACTTTATACGCCAGCCAGGAAACTTACCTAGAGCCAGATGATCCCTCGCGACCGAGCCCTTGTTCTCCAGCTCGATGGACCCAAACTTGGCCAGCTGCGTCTTCCACCACGCCTCGGCCTCCTTGTTCCGCTCCCCGTCGCCGTTGGCCTCGTCATAGCCCTCTCCTCCGCCGCCGCCGCCGCCGCCGCCATGCATGTTGCCTCTCCGCCGGCCCGTGTTGCTCCTCGGCGTGCCCGACCCAGTGGTGTTGTTGCCCTTCCTCGCCCGCGTCCCGAGGCTGTCCATCGGCGCCATGCTCTGGTAGTTCATGGTCGAGGGCGCCGCGGCGATGCCGGTGGTCTCGTTCGGCTCCTGCTCCTCCCGCTGCTGCTGCTGCTGCTGCATATCGTCCCCGTCGCTCTCGCGGAGGAGGCTGAACGGAGACAGGCCCGTCATAATCGGCGGCGAGCCGCTGCCGCCCAGGTAGGACGGGCTCCGGAAGACCGGTGGGCTTCGTCCGGGGGACATGCTCTCGGCGCGCTGTCTGCCTCGCTGCGGTGCCGCGGGGTCTCGGTCAGCCATGGGACTCGTGTGGGTCGTGGGCGCCAGCGAAGGTTTCTTCTGATCACGAGGGACGAGGATGAATGGGGGAGGGGGAGGGGGAGGGGGTGAAACAATATGCCGGAGACGAGTAATGGTGCTGCATTGGGGGAATGTGGAGGACAAGGAGGTCATGTGGGCAGACAGTAATTGAGTTTGGACTGCTGGCATGGATGGCAGCTCGAACGGGTAGATAAAGCACTGGTACGGTAGTATAGCGCAGGATTTTGGCCGGGTGAACCAGTTGGGGGTGAACAATGAACAAGATGGGTCGGTAGTTAGTAAAGTAAGTACCTACCTCGAGTATCCCGTCCAAGCGTTCCTGTGTAGTCACACGTCTGATCAGCCTCCCACCGTTGGCGCCACTGCTCGACCGTCGCAGCTGGAGCGTCGGTGGTCTCGCGGTGCTCGCGGGAGCGGCGCTGGCGATGCTCGTGATGGGCGCTGGGGCGGATGTCGGTGTCGGTGTCGGGAGTGAGGCTCTCGAGCGAGAAATGTCACGTTCGCCCTCTTGTCCCGGTGCTGCTGTTGCTGCTGCTGCTGCTACTGCTGCTACTGCTGATGGTCCTGCTGCTACTCGTGTTTCTGCTCCTGGCCCTGCTCCCGCGCCGGCCATGGTCGGCCTTGGGGGAATAAGTTGGCTCTTATGCTCTGTAACCTGCCTGGGCAGCGGGGTTGGATTGACGCAGCGAGCGGGTACTGTCGAGTTGTCACAGCCAAGGCAAGGATCTGGGGGGCTCTCAGAGGACCGAGGACCCTTGCTTGCGATTTTCGCTGCGAGCTGCGAGAACAACTGCGAGATGGAACCAAGCAAGACTAGTAGAAAGACAAAACACAAAGAAAAAAAAGACCTGCCTCGATGGGTCGATGGGAAGAATGATGTCTGCTGCACTGTCGGGGGTCTCGACGCTCGAATATGCACGCCTCGGCTCACCTAGGGCGAATGCAGTCTTGTCTCGCGCGGGGGACGTTGCGTCTTATCCACTTTGATTGCTTCCTGGTTTGCCGCGGAAAGGAAGATATAAGACTTCCAAGATGCCTGTCGAGACGAATCGTGTCGAGGGCGGACTTTTTGTACCACTATCGACCGAGGCTAGCCAAGGCCAGGGCCCCCCTCGTCTGCCGGCGCCGAACCGGCTGACCGACCCGTGAGCGTACCCCCGACAGCCCGGCCGAGCCTCACTCAACTCAGTCTCATCAAGGGCTTGAGTGCAGAACAGGACTCAGCCAGGCCATGTTGGATACTAACACATGTCAAAGTCCCGCAAACGAGGCAGAGACCGAGAGCCAGGGCATTGGCAGATTGGGAGTCTACGAAGTCTATTAGTGGATCGATCATGGCAAGTCTCCACCGTCGAGTGCGATGGCACCAGATACGTCGTCCTGCAGACGATAACACGAGACTGTCTCGTTCTGGATAATCTCGGGATTTCCTCTCAACCTAAGGTCCATACAGATATGCCGCAAAATTCTCTCTGTTTTTGATAGCCAAACGCCCCCAGACACAGGTACACGAACGATCAGTCGGAGTGGCCTCCCTATTGTCCGCCGTCCACCCCAAGAAAAAGGAACACACACACACACACTCACACACATTCCTTCCGGGTATCAATTATCATCACCTTCACGTAGCCATAGTCAGCACATAACTCGTAATGGCACCCATCCGCTCGCTCGTCAGCTTCAGCGAGATCCTCAGAAGCTCCCGCGCGACCTCGGGCTCCTTCTTCTGCAGCGCGTCCCACCCGGCGCGGTCCATCCGCCAGACGACGCAGTCGCGCTCCGCGCACACCGTCGCCGTGCGCGGCGTCTCGCTGAAGAAGGGCAGCTCGCCGCAGGTCGTCCCCGCCGCGATGCTCTCGTACAACCAGCCCTGGGGCAGGTCGTACGCGGCCCGCAGGATGCCGCTCTCGATGAGATAGAACCCCGTCGCCTCGTCGTTGGCCCGGAACAGCACCTCGCCGTCATGCAGCTCTCGCCGCGTGAAGAAGTCCTTGGCCCGCACCCAAAAATCCTCGTTCTTGTCCGACAGGTCGTGGAAGATCTGCAGCATGAGCCGCAGCGGCTCCTTAAAGTTCTGCCACCGCGAGAGCCGCAGCACCTCCCGCTGCGTCAGCGACTCGCGCGCCGCCTGGTGGAGGTGGCTGCGGCGCGGAGAGCTCGCCAGCAGGGACGACGTGACATCGTCCGGACCGTCTGCTGACCCCACGTCCTTGACAACCGGCACGTCGAGGCTTGCCGTTGCGGTGTTGCGGGAGGTTCGGAGCTGCTCTTGGCTCGCGTAGAGTGTCCGCAGGAGCTCATTCTCGCAGTTCTCGAGCGCCATGTTGAGATTAGGGCAGAACTCCACTTCTGCGTCATTGGGGCCTGTCCCCAGGCCTACTGCACGAAGGTCTCGAAGCAGAGAGCCTTCTGTGTCCACGCCGCTCAGCACAAGAACAATCTGCTTTGCGGCGAGTAATCGGCTGATTGTGCCAAAGGCCTCTCCTGCAGAGTAGTCGACTCCAGTAACATGACCAAGGTCAATGATCAAGAATTTGATAGGCCGTCTCGAGAACTCATCGTCGTCGACGAGTTCACGAATCTTCTCCTCGACGCTGACGATAGTCCCGAAGAAGAGAAAGCCCGAGAGCTTCATTAGACAGATCTGTTTGCCAACTTTTTGAAGATAATGTTGCTGAGATGGATTTCTTCTGACCGTCGACCCAACTACCTCTCCGGAATAGGTGGCCCGGATTGCGGAGACTCTTGAGGCCTGGAAAATCAAAGACACGAAGGCGAGTATCACACCCACGCCAATACCGACTACGAAGTCATATGTGCCCATAACTAGCACGATGATAACGACCTTGCAAAAACGTCAGCGTCACACGCAAACAGAATTTGTGAGAGCAGAAGGTCGAGAATCGAAATATAATGAGGAACTTCAAGGGCTTCAGATGAAAAAGAGCCAGTATCGGCCATATACTTCTCTCTGGCCTGCTGATTGGAGAGGTGGCTTACCGTCAGATACTCGAGCCAGTTCAGCTTCTTCCTGGGATCCCACAACGCGTTCATCAACAACTCAAAGCCAAGCACGAAGATGAGCGTACCGACCATCATCACAGGTATGAAACCGATGATGACGGGACCAATGACCATAACAATGCCCGTGAAAATCGCCAGGAGATATCCCGCCAGCCGGCTGTTGCCGCCTGACTTGATGAAAAATTGGCTGTTGGCGTAGACGAGATAGTTCTGAATGCTACCCGCACAGCCGGAGAGAAAGTTGGAGAGACCGTGCAGCTTCAATTCGCGGTCAATGTCTGGGTGGTCTTCGCCAGTTTGTTGTGCCAGCGCCGGAACATTAATGGGTACGTGGAGGACACCAAAGAATGTGAGAGCGAGCATTGCAGGCACGCACTCCACGACCGCCTCGAAGTTGATCAGATTGAACTCTGCAACTCAGTTAGCACACAACCTCCTTAGTCACACACAACAGACTTGGCACGCACTGAACAATGTGTAGAAGTACCACCAGGGTTCTCCCGCAGGAGGCGCCTCGAAAATCCAGCCTTTTTCGCGCAACGGTTCTGGATGAAGCGAATCGAGCGCTGTAACAAAAAACCAGAAGATGGCAGGCTCCAAGCAGATAAAAGTGGGAAGCACGTAGTGGTTGTCCTTGAGCTTGTTGCTCTGCGTGAGTACGAAAAGGGCGATGGCTAGGCCAAGGGGAATGGTCCAAAGGGGTAATGTGTCACGTCGGAATAGCAGGCGGAGAGTCTCGAGGTCGTAATGGAAGCTGCCTTCCACCCTCGCGGATACTTCGAAGCCAGTCTGCACCAAGAACCATCCCACGCCTCCGATGCAGCCAATCAGAATATGTCGTGGGATGAAGCCTACTAAGTATCCGAATTTCAATGCGCCCATAAGGAAGAACACTGCACCCGTGATGAGAGAGCTGAGACAAAAGCAGAAAATCGTCGTGGCGATCACTGCGTCGGGGTTCTCTTCGCCGACCATTGACGTGATCGTGCTGGCCATATTGTGGAAGAATGGGACAACCTCGATGAGCTCTGAGCCCACGCCTCCTTTGAATATGCTGCCTGTCGAAAAGACCAATTGTGACACGATGGTGCTCACATAGAATATTGAAATTCCAGCCGGGCCCAAGTTGGCGAATATCGGGTTTCCGAGCGGGAACAGGATCATACCGTATGATAAGGCATCCAGTATGTTTAGGATGAGGCCCACAAACACAGCTGGGAGGGTTTTGACGGGGTCAAGGAAAAGTGCGTGCATCAAGGCCTTGCCATTCCATGCCTTGGGATTACTGACCGTCTTGACGATACCGTGCAAGCCACTTGCTCTTTCGGACAACCAGTTCCGAGATCCGGGCGGCTTTTGGCTTTCAACGTCCTCGTCGCTGGCAACTCCGTCGCTATGCCCATTGTGTTGGCGAGAGCTGGCTTGCGACTTTTGCCTCAAGAGTGGGGTAGTCTCACCAGAATCCTCGAAAACGTCGTCTTCGTGCCGAGGCGTGAGTACGCCAGTCTCGAGTCTACTTGCTCTAGGCCGTCTGTCAAAAGGAGCCCGAGGTTCTGTCTGTCCGAAAAGAGGACTGGTTCCGGCAGGCAGTGCAAGATGGGGATCTTTGTAGCTTTGCGGCGGTGATCTTCGCAGCATGTTTGCAAGCATCGAAGGCCCGTCATCTTGCGTAATCCCGTCGTTCTCCTCGGGTGATGGAGGCTCGGAGACCTCTACTATGGTGTCCGACGATCCGCCCTCACAGGCTGCATCTTCCTCATCGTCGGAGAACGCTGCTCGGAGAGGAGCATCCCTCCTCAGATTCGAAGACTGGGACCTTGGCCGACCCAGGAAGCTGGAACGCTTGGGGCTCTTCTTGTCCGAAAGAAAGTAGGATGCAAGCTCGGCTGTATCTTCACGAACGCTGGCTGCGTATTGGGTGGTGTCGATGGGAGCTACAGTGAATCTGAGAGTCAGCATCATTGGTTATCGTCAGAACGTCGTGAACCTTAGAGAAAGGGAACAATATGGTAACTGAGCGTCAAGTCGTTGCGCTACACAATATGTGCGTGGAGAGTGTATCATCAGAACATTTAAACTCAGAGAGGGGCAGCGGGTCCAATGTTGTAAGGCCAGAGCCCCAAAACCATCAAGGTGTTCCATTTAAGAATGCACGTACCTGGACTGTCTCTCACGGTCCCAGAGACGAAAGACCGTATGGGCTCCCTGTGAGCTGCAGGCGTGGAGGAAGAGAGCAGCCTTGGGTCTGCAATGCTCTGGGGGGTGGCTGCAGAGCGTGCCGGACTCAGGGCACCAGGAGTGGGCGTTGCATTCTCGTTGTCCCGGGAGTTGGTAGACTGTCTCCTCCCCCAGGAGAAGCCTAAGCCTGGCGAAGCCATGCTAGCGACCGATATGATGTTATTGTGGTGTTGAATCGCATCAGAAACCCCAGGAGCCGCGGAAGCTACTACCCGTGGACGCTTGTGCGACTGCGATGATATGTCCCATGGGGATGTGGCGTAATTTGTAGGCGGTAACGGACGACGCAAGGAATGAGCTTGTTCGAGCCGTATATCACGACATACACCCCTCGAGCATGAAATAAGAGTCGTGCTCGCGAAAGACTGAGTCGATTACGAATGCCCCTAGGCAGGGAAACGGCTCTTTCAAGATGACGAAATGCCAAAGGCGGCTTGCCTGCGCAGGGAGGCCGTTAGCGGCGGCAGCAATTGAGATAATAGGAGCAGGCGCGCAAAGCCAATGCAGCCGCGAAGACGAACAGCCGTGGCGTCTTGGAGAACGCGAGGAGATGAAGCAACAACCGGGACAGGAAACACTATCTGGAGGCCGAGAAACTGGAGCTTTTGTCTTCGCTTGAAGATCCGCTGGAAGCATGTGCTTCGTGGGGCCGCCGAAGCGATCCTAGACCATGCAAGAGATTTCCTAAGAGCTGGAATTTCCAGGATTCAGGGGTGACGAGTAGGAAGTGGACCCAAACTTTCACTCGTCCCAGCACTGCAAAACTTTCTGCCGCATCGACACTAGCCGGTCTGGTCGTAGAGTCGTATCCACCGATGTCGCGCATACCAACGGCAGAGCTCACGATGTGGTGCGTGGGATGGAGATGTGAAAAGTTTGAAGGGGCCAGGCTTCTGGGGCGGCAAATATTGAAGTTGAGTTGATGGAAGCGAGGAACAAAGCAGCAGAGCCTCGATCTGCATTCTGCGGGACCAAAGGACCATGCACGTCAATTGACGAATAAGATTCCCTCGTGACCCCGTCCACAGAGACAGGGGGCACTGCCCGAGCTGCGAAATGCGGAGAATTCAACGGCCAGTTCTTGAATACAAGCTAGTGGGGACCGTCGTCGGCACCCAGCGTTTAAAGTTGTTATTATTAGTCTTGTAAAGTTTTGCTGACGTTGCCACGGTTTTGCCTCTCGTGATCTATCAGTGAAGCCCAGAGCTCGTCCTTCTATGCTGTACTGTGTATGCTGGGAAACAATCCTCACAAACTTTAGTAGATTGTCGTGGCTCGTCGGCTCTGCCCTCCCTATAGTGATTGTCCTGCATATCAACCACACAGTCCTCTCCTTCAATTTTCAGGGACAGCTCCCCGAGGATCGCTTCGATGCGGGAGCTACCACCCAAGTTGTATTCTTTAGGTAATGGCACGCAACCTCCCATGCCCTGCCCCCCCCCCTCCCCACGACAGGGGACTAGAGATTCATCATTCGGCTGTCATGTAAGTTATATCTGATGCGAGCGCCAACGTCGGACTCGCGTGTCACCCCGTGCACCCTGCGAATATGCCTTGGGGAACTGTAGCATTCTACACGCGTCTTGAGGCGTCTGTAACGGCATCGACTATTTTGGGATGCATGAGTGGCCTCATACTGTGTAGCTTCCTTGCAGTGCATTTCCCTACCTGCATCCCGATGACACTCTTCCAACTGGACTCATGATGCGAACCATGTCGTGCTCGACAACGGTACTGCGTTCCTGGCTTGACGATGGTCGGCCCACCGATCTGCCATGCTGCAGCAGCTTTGCATCCGATTCGCAGTCTTGCGCGATCCTCTTGCCACTATTGGAGCTCTGCCAGGTCAGGAGATGTCTGCTGACTTCTCCGCATATCTTGTGCGACGACGGACATGGCTAGCTCTCTGCCCACTTCCCCCGCCCCATCAAGCAGCTTTCCTAACATCCACGGGGCTGGGAGGGTGAGGGGAAGTTGAGACCACCATGCCGGATGTCCAGGGTCCCGAACGATCGAGGAGCATTCTACGAGACTGAGATGCCCTGTTCACAGCAGGAGTCTAGCTCAGCTTCTGCAGATATCCTTGGGCGATCAGCCTCTCGACATCTCCCTGCCTGACGTAAAACTGGCTGTTTTTCGTCAAGGTGATAGCGCTGCAAAAAGTGTCAGTCTTGGTCCGCGAAAAGAAGGGCCAATACCATGCACATACCCATACTCCGTCTGGATCTCGCCTGCATCTTTCAGTACGCGCACGTCGATGAATAAGTCCCGGGGCGGCTCCAGAGTGCCCGTCAAGTCGATATCGGTCCATTGCCCCTTATATGCAGCCAGTAAGTCACCGTATTGCCTAACATAGTCCTCCTCCTGTGGGCTGAGGCTGCTGGTTGCACCGTCTACCGAGCGCCCAGCACCTCCAGCTGCGTTCCCTGCGGCTTGCCCATCTCTGATCTGCTGCCCGGAAAGGTCGACCACGTCCGCACCACGCCAGACCAGTTCCTCAAGTTTGTCCGTTCTCGTCTTGTGGTAAGCAAGCAGGCATCGCTTGTTTCGCCGCATGGAGAGGTGATTCGTCAAGAGGGTGCCCGCGACGCCTTGGTTTGCGTTCGGATCGAACGAGCCCTGGAACGGTTCCAGGATGTTGGAGACATCACGGTCTAGATCGCGCACTTCACGTGCCGTCTCGCGGACAAGCTCGGTCTCGTAAGGCGGCAGGTGAGCCAGATTCTGTGCTCTCTTGGCTTGAACGACCTGTCACCGTCAGAGGACTGAAGCAAAACACACGGGTGGGATGCGAGGTGGACAAGGCAAACTTACCAGTTTGAGGCCGTGATCACCGTACATAGGCATGAGGAGACATTGGGTGTCTTGGAAGACGGCGGAAGGAACTCTTGATATTCGATCTGGCAGAGATGATGAGGAGAGATTATTTGGAAGCGTGGAGGAAAGACGCGTGACGAAGATGCTGTACCGCGTTCTAGAGCGACTGGGACAGGGTAGTCAGCGGTCGCCTTCCGCTTCTGGACTTGTGCTAGGGTGCTGCCCAATGACAGGGACTTAGTTGCATTGCAGCACAACGTCACAGGCCTGGCGACTGGGGACGGCACCGATCCCGGCGCGACAATTCACTCCAAATTTCGACTGAGGACCCCGCGATTTGTTTGGCCCACTGCGACTTTTGAGGGGCGCGCCAAAAAAGTAAAGGCTGTCGATACTGCAGCTCCGCTCAAAACTTATTGTCTTGCACAAATTTGACTTGCTTCTCCATCCCGACCCTGTCTTCTCCAGCCGCGGCACGAAGGACGTCCTCGAAGAGAGACTCCAGTTCTTTTCTGAATCTTCCTTCAGCAAGCTCGTCACAGCAGACTATATTTGAAGATGTCCAACCGCATCGCCATCGTCTCTGTCTACGACAAGACTGGCTTGCTTGACCTGGCCAAGGGCCTCGTTCAGCAGAATGTCCGTATCCTCGCTTCCGGAGGAACAGCCAAGATGATCAGGGAGTCCGGCTTTCCGGTCGAGTATGCATCTCCTACGTCCGTGACACTACCTGCAGCAGTGGCTAACCAACGTTCTGCGCAGGGATATTTCCGCCATCACCAAGGCCCCAGAGATGCTGGCTGGCCGTGTCAAGACCCTCCACCCGGCCGTACACGCAGGAATCCTCGCCCGCAACCTCGAGTCTGACGAGAAGGACCTGGCTGAGCAGAGCATCGACAAGGTGGACTATGTTATCTGCAACCTCTACCCTTTCAAGGACACCATCGCGAAGATCAACGTGACGGTTCCAGAGGCCGTCGAAGAAATCGATATCGGTGGCGTCACCCTGATCCGCGCAGCCGCCAAGAACCACTCGCGTGTTACCATCCTCAGCGACCCAGCCGACTACGCTGAGTTTCTCAAGGAGGTCGAGACCGGTGGGGTCAAGGACTCTAGCCGCCAGCTGTATGCACTGAAGGCCTTTGAGCACACTGCAGATTACGATGCCGCTATTTCCGACTTTTTCCGCAAGAAGTACGCCGCCGACGGTCACCAGTACATGGCTCTCCGGTACGGTGCGAACCCTCACCAGAAGCCCGCTGAGGCGTACGTCAAGGAGGGCAAGCTCCCCTTCAAGGTGCTCTGCGGCTCGCCCGGATACATCAACCTGCTCGACGCCCTCAACAGTTGGCCTCTGGTCAAGGAGCTGAAGCAGGCCCTGGATAAACCCGCGGCCGCCAGTTTCAAGCATGTGTCGCCTGCTGGTGCCGCCATTGGCCTTCCTTTGACCGCAGAGGAGAAGAAGGTTTTCTTCGTTGAGGACATTCCAGGCATCGATGAGTCTGGTCTGGCCCAGGCCTATGCCCGTGCTCGTGGTGCAGACCGCATGAGCAGCTTCGGCGACTTCATTGCGCTGAGCGACGTTGTCGATGTCGCCACTGCTAGCATCATCTCCAAGGAGGTCTCGGACGGTGTCATTGCCCCTGGCTACGAAGATGCCGCCCTGGAGATCCTCAGGAAGAAGAAGGGTGGCAAGTACCTTGTCCTGCAGATAGACCCCGAGTATGAGCCCAACAAGAGGGAGGCGCGTACCGTGTACGGTATCAACCTGGCCCAGCAGCGCAACGAGGCTCTCATCAGCCCCGCTTCCTTCAGCACTGTCATCACGCCCAAGGACAATGCCAATGTGCCCGAGAGCGCCCTGCGCGACCTGACTGTCGCCACCATCGCTCTCAAGTACACTCAGAGCAACTCGGTCTGCTACGCCACCCGTGGTCAGGTCATCGGTCTGGGTGCCGGTCAGCAGTCACGCATCCACTGCACCCGTCTGGCTGGTGACAAGGCCGACAACTGGTGGCTGCGCTTCAGCCCACGCGTCCTCGGACTCAAGTGGAAGAAGGGCACCAAGCGTGCCGACAAGAGCAACGCCATCGACCTGCTGGTCAGCGGAGAGCTGCCCAAGGACGGACCTGAGCGAGAGGCTTTCGAGAGGACCTTTGACGAATCTCCCAAGCCCTTCACCGATGAGGAGCGTGAGGAGTGGCTGAAGAAGCTGACTGACGTCGCTGTGTCTAGTGATGCTTTCGTAAGTCGTTCAGTATCCACTGACTCTTCAAGCATTTGACTAATATGCTGTGCGCAGTTCCCCTTCACCGACAACGTCTACCGCGTCGCAAAGTCTGGAGCCAAGTACATTGCTGCTCCAGGCGGTAGCCAGAACGACCAGCCCGTCTTCGAGACGGCTGAGAAGCTCGGAATTACTTTCATCGAGCAGAACATCCGCCTCTTCCACCACTAAGGTAAATTGATGGCAGGAGGGGATAGGCGAATAGGTGGAGATACCCTTTTTCAACTTGGTCTGGACTTGCATTGCGCACTTGTACGAATTTCTTTATAATGCAACGGAATGGTCTCAAAAAAGGGATTGGCATTTGGGCGCGACGGTTGTTCAACACGTGTGTGGAGTTAATTCAACAATCGATTCATAGCAATAGATGGCATTTTCTAGATTTCCTAGGCAAAGCTGGATGGTGAGTCTACAGGCGCTACTTCAGGTGTGTACACATCTTGTACTGACTATTCCCTCCGCAGAACTTCCGATCTTACCTGTTATCGGTCCGAAGGAGCAAAGGAGATGTCACATTGAATGCACTTTCTCCCGTCCTCTTTGGTACTTGAGAGGTGGCACAGCGGTAACGGGCGTCCTGGAAGCTAATTAGTCAACAAGCCAGCCTGTTTTTTTCCTAATCGGATTGCGAGGTAAATCAAGTGAGATCAGAGATGCACAACGTGCTAGTTTTTGTCCTCATATGACAGGTCTTGAGTCTGCTCAGAAACACGGACCAATTTTCTCATCATGTAAAAGTAGTGGGGGTCCGGGAGTATGTTGACGCGGATGCAACGAGGAGCCAAGACACGTACCAATGAGTCCCAGCTGTAGGCCTAATACCGGTACGGCAAATACTGAGGGTGAAAATACCACTGCCAGACGGGGGTAATCAGGCTCTCGAGCAGGAGGGATATGAGCTTAGCAGTAGGTCAGCCAGCCCCTCATGGCAGGAATACCCTTCGCACAACGTTCCTTGGGACAGTTCCATTCCCCGTCCCCTCCTTCCAGAGAAACTCTTGGATATGTACGACCCTGCGACAATAGAGGTCGTTGAGTCGTGGCTGGTGTAACGTGATCTACCCGTCGCTGGTCAGACCAACCCGTTCACAAGAAGCAATTATGAAATCACTCGACATGCCAATGCCTGGCACACTAATAACGACGTTGCTGTGTTGATCTACCACAGCACCAAGAGCTTGTAATCGAGGGCAAAAAAGGTGTAAAGGAGGAAAAAGTTACTGCAAGCTTGGCGGGTACACGGCCAGTTCAAAAATGGCATATGGCTAGGATTTTTTTTTTGCAGGGATGCAGGGATGGAGCTTTATCGATAGGCACTCGACAGGGGTCGCGAAGCTCGAAGTCCAGCGAATTCTGGAGAAGCATCTCGAGATGTCGTCGCGAGTCTCGGCATCATTGTGGCATGTCGTCCATCGAGGCAATACACGGCCCCCCTGCCCTTGAAATATTATTCAATCTGACGATGATTTCCTCTGTCCCACCGACTTGACGCACAGAATTTCCAGAGTCTTTTACATTCTATTTTCACCATGTTAGCAAGACGGCAATTTCTCACATCGACCAGGCGCATCGCCAATGCGCCCGCCGCGCGACTCACCTCACGAAACACCCCGCAGCCCCTCGCGGCGGCCTCTTTTCCTCCATCGGGTGCTCGATCCGCAGTAGCACCAACGCCATCGATACGACTCCCCTCCGACTCCTCCGTCCGCCACTATGCGAATGGCCGCCCGCACCCGCCCGGTGGCACGCACCGGATGAACATGAGCGGCGAGGAAGAGAAGCCCGCGCTCGAACAGTACGGAATCGACCTGACCGCCAAGGCCAAAGAGGGCAAACTCGACCCCGTCATCGGGCGCGACGCCGAGATCCAGCGGACCATCCAGGTCCTCTCACGCCGGACCAAGAACAACCCCGTGCTGATCGGACAGGCCGGGACGGGCAAGACGGCCATCCTCGAGGGCCTGGCCCTGCGTATTGTACGCGGAGATGTTCCAGAAAGCATCAAGAACAAACGGGTAATTTCGCTGGACCTGGGCAGCCTGATCGCGGGGGCCAAGTTCAGGGGCGACTTCGAGGAGAGGCTGAAGAAGGTCCTGTCCGAGGTGGAGAAGGCCGAGGGCCAGGTGATCCTGTTCATCGACGAGCTGCACACGCTCCTCGGCCTCGGCAAGGCCGAGGGCAGCATCGACGCTTCGAATCTGCTCAAGCCGGCCCTCTCGCGCGGTGAGCTACAGTGCTGCGGCGCAACAACGCTGACTGAATACCGGATCATCGAGAAGGACGTCGCGCTGGCAAGACGGTTCCAGCCGATCCTGGTGGCCGAGCCATCGGTCGAGGACACGATCAGCATCCTGCGGGGCATCAAAGACAAGTACGAGGTCCACCACGGTGTGCGCATCACGGATGGCGCGTTGGTGGCGGCCGCGACGCTATCGAATCGGTACATCACGGACCGGTTCCTGCCGGATAAGGCTATCGACCTGATGGACGAGGCAGCGAGTTCGTTGCGATTGCAGCAGGAGAGCAAGCCGGAGGACATCATGAAGCTTGACCAGAGGATCATGACAATCCAGATCGAGCTGGAAAGCTTGCGGAAGGAGTCGGACATTGCCAGCCGTGAACGGAGGGAGAAGCTGGAGACGGACCTCAAGAAGCTCCAGGACGAGGCCAAGGCGCTCACGGAGCGCTGGGACAAAGAGCGCGGCGAGATCGAGACGATCAAGCAGACCCAGACGGAACTTGACAGGGCCAAGGTCGAACTGGAAATGGCTCAACGAGAGGGTAACTTTGGTCGCGCCTCCGAGTTGAGATATAGCGTGATCCCCGCGCTGGAGCAAAAGCTCCCCAAAGAGGGAGAGCAGGCACAGGCTGCTCAGTCCGGAGAGACACTCATTCACGACTCTGTCACGGCCGACGACATCGCCACTGTCGTCGCGAGGATCACTGGTATCCCGGTGTCCAAGCTGACGAGTGGCCATATCGAGAAACTTATCCACATGGAGGACAATCTCAGGCAATCCGTCAAGGGCCAGGATGAGGCTCTCAA
Source organism: Dendrostoma leiphaemia (assembly GCA_026120015.1). Classification (NCBI taxonomy): domain Eukaryota; kingdom Fungi; phylum Ascomycota; class Sordariomycetes; order Diaporthales; family Erythrogloeaceae; genus Dendrostoma; species Dendrostoma leiphaemia. The sequence continues at coordinate 89,950 of JALRMF010000044.1, read as the reverse complement.
GGCAGTCGCGAATGCCGTGAGGATGCAGCGTGCCGGACTCTCTGGCGAGAACCGGCCCCTGGCCTCATTCTTCTTCTTGGGACCTACCGGAGTAGGCAAGACGGAGCTGTGCAAGAAGCTAGCTGGCTTCCTGTTCTCGACCGAGTCCGCCGTCGTACGCTTCGACATGAGCGAGTTCCAAGAGAAGCACACCATCTCGAGACTTATTGGAGCGCCATCCGGGTACGTCGGATACGAAGACGCGGGCCAGCTCACAGAACAAGTTCGGAGGAAACCATATGCAGTCCTGCTGTTTGACGAGTTCGAAAAGGCACACAGGGACATCTCTGCGCTGCTCCTGCAGGTCCTGGACGAGGGCTACCTCACCGACGCACAGGGTCACAAGGTCGACTTCAGGAACACCATCATCGTGCTGACGTCCAACCTGGGAGCGGACATTCTTGTTGGCGCGAATCCGATCCACCCATACAAGGAGACTGAGACCGGCGAGATCAGCCCAGACGTCAAGAAGGCCGTCCTGGACGTCGTGGCCGGCAACTACCCACCAGAATTCCTCAACCGCATAGGTATGTTCTCCCCTTTCCTTCTTCTCCAACACGAAGCCCATATCTCGAGCTTCAAAAGGGAGAAATTTCCTAGAAGACAAAAGCACCTCGAATCCTCGTCCCACAAAAGCTAACAAAAATTCGTGCAGACGAGTTTATCGTCTTCAAGCGCCTCTCGCGCGAGGCGCTGCGGGACATCGTCGACATCCGCCTGCGCGAGCTGCAGGAGCGCCTGAACGACAGGCGCATCACCCTCGACGTGCCCGAGGACATCAGGAAGTGGCTCGCCGACAAGGGCTACGACCCGAAGTTCGGCGCCCGGCCGCTCAACAGGCTCATCACGCACGAGATCGGCAACAGGCTGGCCGACAAGATCATCCGCGGCGAGTGCAAGATGAATGACACGGCGGTCGTGACCGTCAGCGCGGATGGCTCTGGCCTGGAGGTCCACGCGAAGGCGAAGTGAAAGCTTTGGTCGAAAAGATTGTGGGACTGTGAGAAAAGAGATTATGAGCAACGAAGGCGTTATTAAGGCGTTGGTCAACCCGCATAGTCAGGCAGCATGGTTCGGCAATGGGCAATATCTGGTTTGATTCTGGTGTACAGGTCCATCTTTGTTTACACATCTCTACTCATGATACCAGAGAAGATCAGTCTCCCTCACAGAAACAATTGTAGCAATAGGACCACCTCAAATACAAAATTGCCGTGTACACAAAACACCGATCGGCGCAGAACAGAGGCAGAAGGCTCAAATGGCACGAGAACTGCCTTTTTGCAATGTGCACAGTTATGGCAGATGAGAGTCAGTCGATATTGCGATATTCCCATCCGATCTTCCACCTCCACGCAGGGATGATAGACACCACTGCAACTTTGTCCTGCACAATACATAACCCAAAATGCCACATTACAATGCGGACCCCTACTTCTCGTCCAAGTCGTGCTGAAATCAAATCTCTTTCCTCACCTGGGTATCCCAACCTTTCAAAGCAACAAGTTTGTGTGCACGTATTCCAGAAAGCCCACCCCCCCCCCCGGTTCTCTCCTCGTTGTGCCCTTGGAGATGTTCGCAAGTGACGTGATGGATCGACCCGCCAGTGAGATTCCGCACGAGCTCTCAGACATATGCACGCTTGTCCGTACGGTAGCACGATGTGTCAGGTTTTGCCGCGTGCCTAGCAGGAAGGAGGACCAAAGACGAGAGCAACGATGCCGGAACGAGTTGACACTGGTTTCACGCCGTGGCTGTACAAGAAGACAAAGCTCTTGGGGAAGACTCGGCTCGCCGGCTTGGTATGGGGTGAGTAACGAAACATTTCCTCAGCGTCTTATCATAGCACTCTTTGTGATTCTTCTCTTCTTCGAGAGGGCTGTCGGCGCCCGTTGGGGGCCCCCGCGCCCAGAAGCTTTCCGTGTCAGAGCGGAAACGAGACCGAGGGGGTCTTGAGCGGCTTGGCTGACTGACGACTGTGCCCTGTTCTCTACTCGGATTTGACAGTTGTTCACAATTTACATCTCAACGCGGGATGAGCCTTACACATTAATGAACCAGGACGCGTGACACGTCGACGGCACGGGCCAAGAGGTGAGACACTGCCATTCCAGAAGGTGGGAATTTCTAAAGGTTTTTTGGGTGGCGTCGAGCGACGTCAAACCAAGGGATCTACAAGGAGGCCACATATCTACTCATGGCGTTGGCGACACAGGTGAAGGAGAGAGCAATAAACCAGTCTATGTAAAATTGACGACGAACAAGAAAAGACTCCTGCTTTGCGACGGGAATAGTGAGGTGATGTTATGGATGGACTTCCCTGTTTTCCCCTTCTGCGCGCGAACCCAAAGTTCAGGAGAGGAACAAGGAATATGGAGAGAAAGGAGGCACCGTGAGGAAACCTTCCGCGTTCATGTTCTTCCTCCTCCCCTATCACAATGCTGCCGATGAAGAGGGGGCCCGTTGGCGTTCATGTAGAGAAAAGTCAGAATCATTCCACAAATCGTACAAAGATTCCTAGAGCCCCCATTGCGCCCCTTCCCACCCCTCTTGCCGCAAAAAGACCAAACACGCGAAACGTCCCTCGGCTGCTCCCAATGAGCGGCCCCGCGTTGATTTCGCTCATGACCCGTCACGGATAGATGCAAAGTTTTATGAGAAGAGCATCTATCTCTCATATCATTCGATCGCCGTGATATTGCCTTGCGAGGTACAACCGAATGGGTCCGGTGGACCGTGCGTCTCGACCGCGATCGCTTAGTTCTTGTTCTTGACGACGTTGGACAGCCACTCGAGACCTTCATAGAGACCGTCACCGCTGGTGGCGCAAGTGGATTGGATGTACTATCAGCTGTTAGCGGATATGCTCAAGATCGATGCTGAAGCGATGCCGTTGCTACGTACCCACTGGCGCGATCGCAAGCTGTGGAGACCGAGCTTGTCTGTGATCTCGGCGGCATTCATGGCGTTCTGTTGGTAATCAGCAACGTAGTTCCAAACATCTTGGGAGCCGTCTCTAGTTCAATTGCTTACGGGAAGATCTTGCTTGTTGGCAAAGACCAGCAGAGCGGCCTCACGCAGCTCGTCCTCGTTCAGCATGCGCTGGAGCTCCTCACGAGCCTCGACAACACGATCGCGATCGTTGCTGTCGACGACGAAGATGATGCCCTGGGTGTTCTGGAAGTAGTGCCTCCACAGAGGACGGATCTTGTCCTGACCACCGACATCCCACACGGTGAATGAGATGTTCTTGTACTCGACGGTCTCGACGTTGAAGCCTTTGAGAGCAGAACAGTTAGCGCAGAATGGACTCGGTGGCGAAACGCATCGAGCTAGGCCGGCCGGGTCTTCCAAGAGGTCGACGGGGACGTACCGATGGTGGGAATAGTGGTGACGATTTCACCGAGCTTCAGCTTGTAGAGAATGGTGGTCTTTCCGGCAGCGTCGAGACCGACCATCAGAATTCTCATCTCCTTCTTGCCGATCCATTTCTGGAAGATGCCGGCGAAAGACGACAGTGCCATACCCATCTTGGCGGTATTTGTGGGGGGTTGCTCGTGGATGTAGGAAGACTTGAGCGACTAAGAGGTGACCTGAGGGAGCGTTCTGATGTCAGTGAATTATGTCTTATGGAGGTTGCCGTGCACGACGTAGGCGCTATGACGATAAAGTTGTGGCGACGGTGAAGGGAGGAAATCGACAGCGGTGACGGGTACAAGAGGAGAGTGGACTCGCAGCAACGGGGCAGCAGAACCGTTGATATTCGCAAGGGCAAAGATGACAGCTAAGGCGGAACGGAAGGACGGGACACGTTGAGCAAGACGAGAGAACTCGACAAAGCCAACGCCAGGCCGCGGTAAGGGGTGCCTGATTCTGGCTGGGTGAAGGAAGGCAGAGAATAACAGGGAATGAATTGGGCTCGTGAGGAGATGTGTCAAGAAGCGGCAGATATCGCGCGTCGGCTGTAGGACGAAAGGCTGATGCCTAGCCAGCGATGGAGACGCCGATGACGAAGACGGTGAGCGTGAACGGTGATGGTGACGATAGTAAAGTGGTTGGAGTTGGAGTTGGGAGTGGCAGTGGCAGTGGTGTGCCAGGCCAGACCAAGCCAGGGATGTGCGAACGTGTCACGATGGCCACAGGCCAAGAAAACGGCAGAGAATGGCGGTTGCGAAAGAGGATCGTGCTCACCTGGGTCGGGAAGTCTCACTCTGTGAACGAGTCGAGACTGATGCCGAGTAACTTGTTCGTGATTGAGCAATGCGAGGCTCGTGGGCGTTGTCGAGTTGCGATAGTCGGTGTGAAGGGAGCAGTGGTGGTGGTGGCGGCGGTGGTGGTAGTAGTAGCAGTAGTAATAGTAGGAGGGAAGGTCAGAAAAATAAACGGGCCCGTTGAGTGGTGCGGGTTCGAATGGTGGGAGAGGTCAGAACAGAACAGAACAGGCTGGTTGTTTGTGATTTTCGGACAAGCCCAGGCCTGGGGCTGGAACGGTCGAATTAGGCCCAAGTGAATCTGACGCTGGACTGGAGACAGGGCCTTGACAGGGCACCCACTACCTACCTGCAGCAGTCGCCAGTGACTGGCAGGTAGGTCGTAACCCGCTGCCCTGAACCCTCGGGGGAGGCGAATTGTACGAAGTAGTGCTGCAGCAAGTACGGTACTGGGTTGAACAGCAGGGCATCTTTGCAGGGAAGGGACACAGCTGAACCCCCAGCCCGACCCAACTTGCAGCAGGGAGACACGCTCACTGGACGACTGTGACGGGCAGCGGTGGAGACCCTTTTTCGCAACTGGGCCCGTGCGCCTTCCCCTTCCAACGCTTCTTTCCAAGGAAAGTCCTCCTGAAGGTCAATTGGCAGTGGGCTCGCCTGGGCCCTCGAAGGGACTTGGCCCGGTACCTGTCAGCCCCTTTGCGATACCTTATCTCGTCGCTACGCCATCGCTATCTGCCGCGTACCTCCACCGCGGAACAGGGTATCCATCCTACCCGGCGGGAACAATTCAACCTTCCGGCGGCCAACTAACTGGGGGCGGCTCTGCCGAGTCGGTCGCGGTGCCAGTTGCAGCTTTCTGAGAGTGACAGCTTGCCCTTACTGACAGCTCAGCCTGGCATACAGTACACGCGCGACGACCCACGACCACGACCACAACCACAACCCAAACGCGGCACTGCGCACCACAACCGCTCAATCACAAGTTCGGGATAGGGGCCACACATAAGACAAGATGCAGTTCCTCTCGGCATCTTCGCTGCTCCTGGCAGCAGCAGGGCTGTTCTCTTCGACCGTCGTCGCCCACAACATCCAGCTGCCCGCCCACGGCCGCGAATGCTTCCACGAGTCGCTGCACAAGGACGACAAGATGACCGTGTCGTTCCAGGTTGGAGACAGGGAATTCGGCAGCGCGGGAAACTTGGAGATCGACTTCTGGGTATGAGCTACTCTCGGGGCGGGGAGGGAGGCCAGCAATTGTGCGAAACGGGGAGGAGAACAAAGTGGGCTAACAACTGGCAATTGCCAAACACCAACAAACAGATCACGAACCCAATGGGCCAGTACGAAGTCTTCGAGAAGAGTGTGTCCAACGGCGACCACTCCTTCGACGCCAAGCACGACGGCAAGTTCATCTACTGCTTCGGCAACGACCACTGGGGCGCCTCGAGCAAGGAGGTCTCGTTCAACGTTCACGGCATCGTCTACGTGTCCGAGTCGGACACGCCGTCCGACCCATTGGAGGGCGAGGGTATGTCCAGCTTCCACCATCCCCCCCCCCCCTCCCTCTCTCTTTCCCGCGCCTACGGGACCTCCGTGGAAGGAACACAATCCGCTGACAACCAGACACAGTCAAGAAACTCTCCGACCTCCTCGCCCAGGTCAAGGACGAGCAGTCCTACATCGTCGTCCGCGAGCGCACCCACCGCAACACCGCAGAGAGCACAAACAGCCGCGTCAAGTGGTGGAACGTCTTCATACTGGGCGTTGTGATCGGCGAGTCCGTCTTCCAGGTCTGGTGGCTGAGGAGGTTCTTCGAGGTGAAGAGGGTGGTGTAGAGGAGCCCCAAAAATGACGTGACCATAGACAAGGGAGTTCGTATGGACAGGTTTGTCTGCATGGTGTGTTGGCCACGACGGAGTCTCTGTTTTCAATCACAAATTACATACCCAGACCAAAATCCGACGGAGATCGTACGAGATCAGGCAGTCTGTCTTCCTGAGTCCTGTTCAAAGTGCATGGCGTATCAAGGATTAACAGAAACTGATGTTCACCTGCAAAAATTGCTAGAAGACGATAGGGTTGTTGTCAGCATCAGAGAGAGGTCCCGAAGGATCACGACCGCAGCCTCTTGCAGATGGTGGAGACGGTCCAGTGGTCCTACGTGGAAATTCCAGTTCTGCTTTGCAAGTACAGCTTCGTTAGACGAACAGTGGGATGATGCCCTCTCGACACAAGCCACCAATGCTGTGATGATCATTCAATTCCAAAGAGCCAAAGTCTGGAGTGACGAAGAGCAGTGTGGTATCAGCACCTCAACTTCAAAGTGACGGCTCCTCGATTTGATATTCAGCCACGAGAGGAATTGTCACAGGTGGAGTGTATCAAGGTGATCATGACCTGATCCAAGAACGCGAAGCCGTTGGAGGGACGGAAAAGGAAAAGAATCCGTAATATGACACGAGATACTTCGCCTCCCGGGGGGGGGGCAGAAGTCAGAAGATGTCGTGGATTTTGCACCTGTGTTACAACCTGTTACACAAGGGAGTGCAGGGACACCAAAAGGATTGTAACACCGAAGACAACATTTAATCATAATTCACCCATCGAGTGTCGACCAGATACGGACGAATCTTTGTACACTGATTTTCATTTCTATTCATCACTCGTCATTAGGCCACCCCATCCAGGCAGCATATCTAAACCACCCGCATCCAATCAAGGATATGTACACCCAAGCCCCCCTCAGGCATTTGTACGATATGTAGCCAGTAGCTCATCTCCGTGAAAAAAAAAAGACCAAGTAGAGGATCAAGAGCTCCCAGACACCGACCGGACCCATGCTCTTATGTATCAGTGGGTATTTCCTCTCTTGTTCTCGTGGCACAGCTAGGCCAAATCGAAAAGTAAAAAATTCGGCCATGAGTAAGCAGCCCAAAAGCCCTTTCCGAATGCTGTGTTGCTTGGACCAAAGACGCCTCAAACTCCTTCCTCCATGTTTCCCCTGTTCGCCCATTTGCCGATGCCCCGTTGGTGCTGACTTTTTGCGCTGGTATGATGAAGCTTGCTGTATGAAGCCTCGGTCGGTCGGCGGCCGATTTCCCTGGCGAACCCCGTCTCGCATAAGCCTTGAACGAGGCACAGCCGCCTGCTCCCGGCAGAGCCGTAAAATAAGATTATATGTATAGGGCTCACTCCTACTGCCGTCACGGGTGGGCTGCATGTCTCTCCTCATTCCCAACCCAATTCAGGCGCTTGGGTCCGACTCGGGAACCACAACCTCGTCGTATTGCTCGACCGGAAGATCCACGCCCTTAACCGGATGCATCAGCATCGGCGGAAGACACATGCGGCCCTCGCCACCCCTCATCTCGCCAACGTTGCTCTCATCCTTGGTCATGTCGCGGGTCAGCTCGAACTCCTCGCCGCCGTCGTTGTTAACCTTCAAACCCAGCCACCGGCGATATAGGTTACCCGCGAAGCCGGAATTGTAGAACCACGTTAGGCCCTGCAGGTTGTGCTCGCGCTGCCCGAAAACGCTCGTCCGCGACCCGCCAGATGCGCCATTCTTGCCACCGTTATATACGGCGGTCATGTACTGTGTTGGCCACTCCCGGTCCACATACAGAGGGTGGGGGACGAAGACACCCTTGTAACCGTGTTGCAGCGTGACCGTCGCAGGCCACATCTCCGGGAAGGCGTGGTGTTTCTTGAACGCCGTCTCGCGGTGCATAGTCATCAGGAGCCTGCGGGACATACGGCTAGCGGTGATGATCTGCGCTCGACGCGGTGGCTTGCCCAGCCCTTCGGACTCATTGTAACCGGTGATATCATCGGCCAACAGCCAGGTGGTTCCTTCAGGGTCGAACATGGGGTTCAGGGTGATGTAATCAGCTTCCTCGCCGACACCCCACTTGTACTTGTCGTGCTCGTAGGAGGTAGGCGGGACGGGGTCGTTCTCCGGCTCGAACCAGTCATTCGGGTCAGAGGGACGCACAGGACCCCAGACCGTCTTCTCGCCGCGAGTCAGCTCCTGCGGCTTCTTCTTCTTGCCATCGATGCCCTTCCAGAGATTGTCAGCGCCCGTCGTTCCCATCTCGGACTGCACACGCGCCATTTGGCTGAAATCTTCCCAGGTACCATGTTCGGCTGGCAGGTAAAAGCGTGAGTTCCGTTCCCAGAGCCCTTTTCGCGGTTGTTGCTTCGCCCAATTTTCCATCTTAGTGAACAGATCAAGGTAGTGACCTGTGTAACGGATGTCCATTTCCCATTGCCAAAAGTAGTCGTACTCGGGATGGTTGTAGGCGAAGTACTGCATAGCCATCTGAAGTCCACGGTACACACCGTGCACAGGTAGGTCCATGCCCCGAGTCCACAGGTCGTGGATGCCTTGGTAGAGGGAAAGCATCTGTGTTTCCGTCCAGAGGGTCACAATGCTCCGCAACTCCTCCGGAACTGTGTCCTTGATCCTTTGTTGGTAGACTTCGTCGTCAGCCCAGATGGGATGCATTGCATCATTCTTGACCTGGACTAGGAGATGGACGTCGTAACGACCGCCCGACGCGAGAGACAACTCGGTGATGATGGATCGCAGGTACATGACGTCTTCCTGCCTCCAATCATACTCATCCCAGCAGCGAATCACAACGGCGGTTCGAGACATCTCACCCGTCGGTTGAGCCAAGGCTTCCTCGGTCTGCTTTCCATCAGATTTAGAGGCTTTGTCCAAGGCTTGGGCGGATTCGGCACCGTCTTGAGGCGCCAATGGAGCCGACATGTCGTGGACGGCTCCTGGTGACTTGGCCTCCACAACGCCAGACATGGCGTCGTCCCTCCTGAAGAGCGTCATGTTCTCGAGCTTCTCGTTGATGTAGAAGCCACGCGGAGGATGATGCCGGCGGGTGAGCGGCTTGTAGAGTTCTGCGTTGGACTGGTAGCAGTTGCGTTGCACTTCGGACCAATCTGTGTTGCGCCAGTCGACTTGACGCGTCTCATTCCAGACAAGCTCAGAGCCTTCGCTGTCTCCATGTTCGCCAATGCCTAGGCCCCCCGATCGGACGGAGTATCCAAAGCCGTAGGGACCAAGTCTGCCATGTCGATCGAAGCAGATGTCCTCGGGTAGGGACAAGAGTTCGTAAGAGCCCAGCACGTTCTCCGGGAACCCAGCTGGCCGTCCATCATAGTACCGAATGTGTGGCACCCTGACTTTTCGCTCCGCATCCAGGAAACAGTCGTTGACCTTTTGTGACTTGAAGACGGACTTCGTGTAGTTGGTCGGGAAGGACTTGCTCAGGGGCAAGGCACCTTCGGCAGGCTCGTGCGAACCGCTGAAAAAGTCTGGGCCTGGCTTGTCTTCGCTGAATGGTTGCTCATCCACGCCTCTTGGGTATTGTGGAGTGTTGTCTTTGAACGGCACCAGGGTCCTGATTCCACCGTAATATCTGGTGAGGAAGTTGAAAGACTCCCAGGAGCTAGGGCCTGTCGGTCTTGAAGGCAACCCCCCCTTCAATATCCTGTGGTTCTCTGCAACGCCGGCGTGCACCAGGGCGGAGATGAATAATATTATGCCAACAAGAAGGCCGATGCATAGAAATCTCGTGATCTTGGCGGGGAGCCTGTACATGCTCGCGCCAGGGGCCCGGCGAGAGAGGGTGAAGGTCTGCTTCCTCGGCGTGAGCATCGGGCTCAGGAGGCTGGGAGTGGTGGCGGGCGGTGCCAATGTAGCGTTGACATTGAGCTTCCTCTTGAGCATGGCAGTCTTGGACGACAGTGAGGTGGTTGTTCGCCTCGAGTCGCGGCTGGGCGAGGAGGCAGCCGAGGAAGAGTCGTCACGGTCGTCATCTGTGAGCTCGTATTCGTCGTCCTCTTGTGATGATAATTGATCCTTGGGAACCTTTTCGTAGAGTGGAAGTTGTGGCCCTCGTTGGCGGAGGGGGTTTTGGAATCCCATGACGTCGAGTCGAGCCAACAGAGAACACTGCGACAGTTGGGGAGGAGCGTCGAGTGCTCTATTTGTCTCTTAACACAACGAGCTAGAAGCGCGGCCCGGCATAGAATGTCTGGGTTCGAAGGCGTCACAGCTCTGGCTCCGGCCGTGGCCTTTCTGGGCGGGGTGACTGGAATGCGCTTAGGGCGAGACCGAGACCTAGGGTAAAATATGGCGGTTGGGAGACGGGTTACGAAAGGTGCAGCCTCTGGCACGGTGCAGCCAGGAAAAAGGCGTCGACGTGCGGTCGGGCTTCGTGTTGTGTGGTGGGTAGGGTAGAAATAGGAAATCCCCGTAACGTTTACGGTCTACAGCGGTGATCGCGGGGGAGATGGTCTCGGCCAAGTTTCGAAAATAGTGTTGGAGAGTGGGAGGAAATGGGAATTGGAAGTCCAAGTTGTTGTTATGAGCAACCCAGCACTAGGAAACCTTGAGGGCCAGGGCCATTGAAAGTGGGAGGTTGGCAAATATGGAACCGGCGTAGGGTAGGGTACAAAGTAGGGATGGCGCATGGAGTCGCTTGGTCGTGGACGCTCGACGAGAGAAGCGGATCTGCAGCCAGATTGCGGCTATTGGGGTACCTGTTCCAGCACCCTAGTTCTATTGACTGCAAAGTACTGAGACTTGGAGGGGGCGGCAAGGGGAGAGGGGGGCCGCATTCTACTTGGTATTGTGTCCGTTCCGCCCTGGCCAAGCCTACGAATTCTCCCAAAGCGGGATTTTCCTTGTGCACGAGGTTGAAGGACTCGAGGGACTTTCGTGAGTAATGTTCTTGTTGACGTGATCAGAGACACACACGCTTTTCAACAACCATATCACCGACGCAGAAGAGGAAAGGAGGCACCGTACTACTTCAGGGGCAAGGCTTACTGACTACTATGATGTACCGCGTACTGTAGAAGGTACATAGTACGAGTACATGCGCGTGTGCGCCCGCATGCCGCTCCACACCGGGTACCCAAAAGACGCGATTGCGGGTGTGTGGGTTCTTGGCTGGGGGACTTGGGGATTGCAAGCAGATCCGAGGACGGGACCACAGAACCAAGCAAGGTCGTCTGGTGGACGGGACGCAAACATGCGGGCCCAGCACCAGGGTGCCTTGGAAATGCCAGGCCGGGAATGGACGGAGACGTCAACGGTTGCGCGAAATTGGACCGACCCAGTCGACACTGAAGTATGAGATTGATTTGTGGAGGCGACAGAGGCTTTAAGGTTCTGGACTTGAGTCTGGTTGACACTCAAAGCCAGCAAGTGACAAGACGGTACACCCTGTCAACAAATCAGTGCATCCAAAGTACAGTACATAGTATAACACCAAGGTCCTAGCGGTATGGATTTGTCGGCGGCTGAAGATCCCAAGCACAACGGATTCGCTTCAGGAGGAGAGGAACATTGCTTTTTTTGATGGAACCCTCTGCTGACCAAGTTGGCAGAGGGCACGTCAATGGTACAAGTACTTTGTACCTGCGGTACCTTAGCAGACGCTGTAAGTTCGAAGTTGCTCGGCAACCAACGGTTGCTGCAGTCGTTGCTGCAATCGGCCCAGGCGCATGTAACACTGGGGCTGCCAGTCAATCCTGGTTCTATGCCCTATCACAACTCTCGGGCCTGGCTACTTGTGTGCACCCTCCCTGCCAGCCAGCCCATCCGACACCCAGCAACCTGGGCCTGGCTGGGCTGCAGCTGCACCTGCCTGCACTCGCAGTTGCAGCGCCCTGGTCCGCCAACTTCCATATCCAGCCTGAATCCTGTAACCTGCAGTCATCACCGTGCCTCGACTCTAGAAATTTCGTCTAATAAAAAAAGGCTCCATCTCGAGGCAAGATGACGCTGCCCTTTTTGCGTACTCGCAACAAGGGCTTGCAGGTTGCGAAAGAACATGTGGAGCTTGCCTCTGGTCATTACGCTCGGATGCTGTTGTTATCATTTTTTTGCCAATGGGGAAAGCGAATATGTGGCGTGCGAGCCCCAACCGGCCATCGCACGCAGGCATCCTCCAAGCGGTCACTGTTTTATAAAATTGGGCCGCCCCCTGGATCGACCGGGCACGCAAGGATCACCATTCCTCTATCTCAGGTCCAGGGTTGCCAAGGGGTGCGCCTCAAAGTGCCTCTCCTTACCTCGTGCCTCGGTACCTCCCGACTGCAGAGTACAGTACAGTAAGCTGACACGCACGATCATCTCTACATAGTACGAACGCCCTCAAGCCGCGGCCATGACCAAGGTCAGGCGATGGACGAATCAAGATAAGCCAGAGTATCGATCATGATATTGCAATCCAACCCACGCCTACTCGTCAGTTCACCTGGCGCACAATAGAATCCGCAGTACGGCGACCTGAGCCAAGCTCCTGGTCTCGAAGTCGAGTCAAGCGCCCGCTCAGCCCTTGCTATGACGATCACGATGGTATGCCTTGCGGCGGCGGAACTGGAAAGGCATTGTGGTCCCGGTAGGAAACACGTTGATGGTGGGATTACGGCGCAGCGAGATTCTATGTCCATGGACTAAACTTGATGCCCAAAGGACCATTTTGCTTCAGTCCCCAGCGAAACGGTGTGAAGTTACTCAGCCGAAACTTCTCGTCGGTGGTGTCTTGCTCGAGCCTGGCAGATACCATTCCCAATGGACGTCTCGTGGGCGCATAAGTGCAGCACACATTCGACAAGGCAAGATGGAATAGTCGCACTTCGAGGCAGCGATGTAACATAAAGGGCAGCACTGGAGTCAGCCTGGCCACGCTCTGGTATCATCGTCGCGCTGGGTCCAAATATAGATCCGTCTTGGTCTTGACAACCCTATATCAGGAGCCGCGAACGTCAAATCATCTGCAAATTTGGCTCCTTGAGATGCCTCGGTAAAGGTTGGAGGAAATGACTCGTACCATCAGAGTTACTGTGGTAGGTTATGTCCAGGTCCCCCGACATGTTGTTTACAAGACAGATTATTAGTACGCGCACTCCCCCCCTCCCCGGGCGAGAAGTTGTTTCCGGCGGCTGCCGACTCCCAAAGCCCTGCTCCATCATTTGATGAAGCACGTTCGCTGGCATTGCAACTCGTGCCGTCCATGACTCCGAGGCAGGGGAGCACGAACTTTTGAATAGCCGCCGATGGACTTACTGCAGGCCATAAAACACTGACTTCACCTTTCACTGAAACCTGCAGGCGAAGGCGTTGGCACACGGGACCACAACACTCGTACGAGGCTGAGGCAGTCAAAGTCGCAAGGCTGAGAGATGCCGGGTCCATCAATACCGACGTGCATATCTGCCTGGGCTATCACTACGTACCGGCATGTGGCAACGCTGTGGACGACAACACTTGCTGGTCGCCGAAGGATCGACCTCGAGTGGATGAGTGGATCTAATAATCTGTCTGACCCCTGAGATAATGGCTTCAAGATACCAACCAGCCGGGGACGTCACCGGGCACAGGTTTCCTGTTCTGTGTGCTAATCTTGTGGTCCCTGAAGGCCACACCCTCCCTGTGCCCAGTCTCGAGACCGGCGATCAAAGTTTTTTTTGTTACACGACACCAAAGACCACAAACTTGGCGCAATCTTGCTATGGTCTCGACCGCCACTCACACTAGTTACTGTGATACCCAGTAGCTGCCGCCGTCTTGCAGTACCACTGAGGCTGATGTTATGGTTCCCGTTCCCGTGAAGCTTATTCAACGCCCCCACAACGCCTCTCCCGGCCTTACGAGCGCAGCATGGAGCACCAGACCACCGGTGATTGGTGCCGGATTGGTCCTTATTAGACCCCGATGAGAGATACGATGTACTAACGGGGCCCTTCCTATTGAATTGTATTACCAGTTCGACGAGCTGTGGTACCGTGCTAAGGTAACCAACTACACTGGCAGGAAGACGATGCTCGATGACCTCGTGAGAGCTTCCGGTCTTGAGGTCGGGATTCTCGTATCTCACTTGCAAATATTCGTCTGTTCATGCACACCAGGCTTCTCACTGCTTCAGGTTGAACAGTCAAAGCTGTCTCTTGCGCCTTTCTCCTCGTTGCTTGCCGCGTTCGAGTGGGACGTGTGCCTTTTCGTGGTGTATCCTCGTCGCCCATGAAGGACATCCCTAGACGGCCCGGCAGCTTTTCACGAGGTCTAACTTCCGGTTACACAACAGAAGAACCAATCGGGCTCGTCGGGCACAGGGACCAAATTAGTAACACAGCAGAAGGGAAATAAGAATTTCAACATTCATCTGGCTGGCTCATGACATCGGCCGACATCCGGGTCTTTTGCCGCCGAAACTTCGGCTCCACTCCCGCCTTCACCCAGAGCCTGCTTGGCTGCTTGGCCGATTACAAGCCGCCTCCAACGATCCCTCCAAAAACGACGTCACTCTCAAGTTTCTTCCCGCAGAGCACATGTCGCCCGTGGTTGAGCACCTCCGATGCCGCCCATGGATCTGCAGTATCGTCTACCAGACTTCATGATACTACCCAAACTTGCATAGATAGGAACGACATACGGACTGGTTCAGGCTAAAGTCCTTACCTTGAAACAGTCCTTGAGGGATTTCCAGCAACAATAACGCTCAAACGAGGTCAACTGTTGTCCATAGAATCCCCCGGACGGGCGACTCCTCATGATCGACCTGGGCAATTGCTGGGCAAAGAACTTGCATCACCTTGACATAAGAGGTTTCAAAGCCAACTGGCTGGACTGCTTCGAGCCAGTCCGCATCCGGCCCCTGCCGTAGACAGCTCTTTGGTCCGGGCAGCATGTTCCCGTCCGTACCGTCATCTCACATACTTTGGCGCTTCGTAGGTGCGTCCGACTTCGTCCCCTCAGCTCAAGGGCACAGAGGTCCGGAAAGCGAGAGAGAGAGAGTGTGTGTGTGTGTGTGAGCCAGCATGGAGTTGCTTTGGAAGGAACAGCTACCACCCAGGTCGGCCGTCGACCCCTTCAACGCGGGGCCTCCCGTAGACTTAAGAGACATCTGACCGATACCTACCCTCAAGCAAGCCCGCCCCTCCATCCTAACCGCCTCTCGCATTGTGTGCCCCTCCTGACTAGATCACGAGGACACTTGACGAACCCCCGCGCAAGCCCCTCGTATCAACCGCCCTCCGTTCCAGTTCAGGGTCACTCTTCACAGCGGACATCACCGACCCCGAGAGCATTTAAACCTACAAACCTACCCACTTTATCTTGTCGTTGATGCCGTCTCTATCGTGTCATCTTGGAGTCCATAAAGGGGTCCAAACACTGCAATATATCTCGTTGAGTTTAATGTGCCCCCGACTGGCCTGTGGACTGAGGGATAAGCTTTCGCCCGTTGGGACAAGCCCGACCACGACAGCCTGAACTATGCGGACGCCTCTCGGCGCAGACAACATATAAATACTCCTGCCGTGCCTTGAAGGAGCGGGTGCATACATGCCACGATCGAATTGACGTATAGATGACCTAACTCGTCGAGCCAACGTCAACCTTCACGCCTCTGACGTATATCTCCTTGCTCGCAACCACGAGGCTGCAGTACATCTTCCCCACCACGTTCTTCTGTCTTGGTGTCTTCATTCATAGGACAAATCAACCGATCGTCGTCTCCTCAGCAAGAACAAGCACGCCTTCATTCCAAACAGCAGTCTGCATATTAGTGCGACAGAACTGAAAAGTGGCTCTCATATCAAAACAGCGCCCAGGGAGAGACGCCTGGCTGGGGATTCCACAGCAGCCTTTGAACACCCTGGAAGGAGACATCGCCCCGACCCGAGAAATGGCCTCCCTCTCGGCCTCCCAGACGGAACCCCTTTCGAGAGGCGCGGAGATCGACGAGTTCTCCCTCGCGGCAGACTCTACCCCGCGCTCAGAGATGATGGTCGACCAAAGCAGCCTCCTCACGGTTCCCCTGGGGTCCGACAACAACAGCAACATCCCCGTCGTCAACATGCTCATCCGCCAGGACCCCTTCAGCATGACCCTCGACGCCAACGCCCTGCTGGCCGGGTCCCTCTTCCTGCTCATGGGGATGCACTTCGTGCCCCGCCCCGTCCTGGAGACCTTCATCCTCGCCGTGCCCATCTTCCTGCTCATCCGCAACGACTACCAGAACTTCCTGCGCCTCGGCCCGGGCGGCACGCCCTCGACGCTGGCCGGCTACGCGCGCCTGGCGTGGTTCCGGCTCTTCATCCTCCGCGACCCCTTCTCCCCACCGCCGAGCGCCGTGGTGGGATCATCATCATCATCATCATCATCATCATCATCATCCTCTTCCACCTCTTCCTCCCCCTCCTCCTCCTCCTCCTCCTCTACCGCCATCACAACAACCACCCTGCGTCCCGCAAGAGGCATCCTCGCTCCCAAGAACCTCCCCTACCGGCCCGGGCCCCGGCCGACGGTGGCGGGGCTCGCGCCGCAGCGGCAGCTCGACCAGCACGGCAGCCCGCACGCCTTCGCCTCGCTCAAGGCGGCGCTGGCGCGGCTCGCGTCCCGGCGGCCCGCCCAGTTCAGCACCGCCCAGAGCTGCCTCGAGAAGCACGGGTTCGCGCTCTTTGCCCGGCACCCGGTGGGCGAGCACGTGTGCGGGAACGGCGAGGTCGTCCACATCCACAACAGCGACCGCAGCATGCACCTGAACCTCCACCCTCAGGACATCGCCGAGGTCCTCATCAAGGGCTGGGGCCAGAGGCACCCCTTGGCGTGGGGCCGCTCCCAGGGCGCTGCGGCGGGGAGAGGTTGGCTGCCGGCCTCGATGAGGGTGACGAGTCCGCTGCCCGAGACTTTTGTGCTGATCTATTCGCCAAGGGGTAAGTCTTTCCTCTTCATCTTCCCATCCCCCGGAGTCTCGAGGGTAAGATACGTGGCGGACATCTTCAAAGAGGGCAGTAGTTATTGACGTTCCACCACAGATGAGAGCGATCTCCGCGTGGTCTGCGAGATCATCGAAGCGGCCATTTGGTACACGGTGGAGGAACGCGTTGACCTCGAGTCTCTGCTGGTGCAGTCCTCTTAAACGAAAGACCGACTGACTAACCTCATGAGAAAAAACATACCGCGAATCCCATCATTCCGCTGGGCAGAGACTGACGCATAGCGTGCAGCCTAAAATGTTCACCGCGCGTTTTACGCGGATAGCCTCTCTGATATTGACACCGCAACTGGGTTTTGAAAACACACGTTCATATACTTGGACTGTGAGTTCTCACACCCTCCACTGTTAGATCCTGACACTACAGGGATGGATCAACGAATTCCACACGATTCTGACACGGAATTCTGGGCGGGTCTTTGGAAATGCGACTGATGCTTCTGATACGAGATTGCAAAAAAAAAACCGGGTATGGCGTGGCAGTAGCGTTATTTGAAGCATTGAGGTTGAGACCGGTTGAGTAAAGCTTGGATATAGCCGCAGATTGATACCATTCCGACTAGGTAGCGCCAAACCATCTAAAAGGTATCCATCCTCTCAAGTGTTGCCGTACCTCCCCATTTTGACGCCGATGAGTTATGCTAAACCAAAGCGATTATGCCACGCTGAACGCCGAATCCCATCTGGCCCTGGGGACATATGGTTGTAGTAGTTGAATTCAGGCCTCGCATGCTCACGTCAGTCCTCTTCGTCGCCAGCGTCGTCGTTGTTGTCCTTCGACTTGTTGAACTTCAGTCTGCCGGTGGGTATGTAGGCCTCGACCATCTGGCCGCCGAAGTTCCGCCCGTGCATCAACTCCACGCACGCGGCCGCTGACTCGGGCATCTTAAACTTGATGCTGACCACGCCCTCGGGCTCGAGGTCGTACAGCACGACGTTGGTGACCTCACCCAGCTTCTCGCATTCGTCGCGAATGTCCTCCTTGATCTCCAGCAGCGCCGCAGGGTCCTCCTCGAGCTCTTGCTGCGTGAACATGTGCTTGAGGATGACCATCTTGTCGCGCTTGCCCGTGCGCTGCTCTGGAGGTACATAGGCCGGCTCGTCATCCGACCAGTCTGCCAGCCTCGCATCGAGCTTCTGCGTCTTCCTGATCACCTTCTCGCGGTCCTTGCTATTGTTGCCAGGTCCACCTCTGCCGTTGCTCGATGACTGTGCTTGTTGTTTGCTCTCGCCGTCAGCCTCGCCTGGTGGCTGCTGCTGCTGCGTCTTCTTGTAGCTGGACTCGGCGGCCTGCACGCGCATCTTGCCCGAACCGAGCCCGGACTCGCTATACCGGAAGTGCGTGTCGTCCAGCAGCATGATTGCCATGTCGACGCTCGGGGCCTTGAAGAAGACGACGAGTGCGTCGCCCTTGAAGTTGCCGTCCGCGTCTGTGTACAGCTTGATACGGGGCCGTCCGCTGTCGATCTCCTCGGCAATGACACCGCACTTGCGGCTGAACACCTCGGCGACCTCGTCGACGGTCACGTCGAGAGGCAGGCCTGTCACGTAGACGGCTCTGTTTTGAGGTGGTTGTTTCTGAACGGCTTGCTTCTTGTTCTTCCGCTTGCCGCTGGAGGCAGATGTAGAGGGGTCGTGATTGTCCTGATCCTGGAGCAGCGCGGGGCGTGTGTCAGTGTGTCACCAGGTTCTTTCTGCCCTTGCACGTCTATTCTCGAGGCAGGCCCTCTTGCATTTTGATGCTGTAGGTTTCGACCACCAGTCGAGACGCATCGTGGAGAGAATAATAGAAGAAAGGCAGGCTCGTGCTGAGGAATTATGCGACAGCTCCGGATGGATCAGCATGCGCAGCTTACCTCAAGCTCGTCTTGCTTTCTCTTCTTGCCGTTGCTCGTCTCGACATCGCCGTATGGAGATTCGTTGCCATAAGCGCTCTGTTGCTGCCTTATGAGGGCTTCCTCATCCTCATCCAGAACAGGGATCCATCGTTTCAACTGCGCGTCGAACTCGAACTCGGTGCCGTCAGACTCCTGTACGGCAATGTACTTGTTGTCAAGGCGGGAGAAAGAGATTCTATCATCGATCTCGAATTGCGCAGGATCTGTTGGGAAGGTAAGAACCTCCGCCACAGGTTGCTCTGCCATCCTTGTACAGTGTTTCTGTTGTGGGTGTGTTGTTGGTATTGTTGCAGAATCTTGAAGTTTACGGTGGACGAAAGGTCGCGGCAGGGACTATTTTGGCAGTTGACTTTGGAGGAAAGCCTGGCTGACGAAATGCTGCAGGAACAGTGGCCCGTGCACATGGACAAAGCCCACCAGCGCCGTTTGGGACGGAGGCAGCTCGGGGCTCCTGCCAGACCCTTACTCGGCAGCAACGTAACGGCGTAGTTTTACCACGAAAAGTCAGACCGAAGACTGTGTTTTGGGGAGTGAAACATGACGTAGGTAATATGATGTACTGGAAGCTGAAAAAAGAAGCAGACATGCGTCCAAATCCTCCAAACGAGCGAAATCGCCAAATCAACCGCAAGTTCGTTTGCTCCAGGATCACCTTTATCACGTCTTTGACCATATGGATTTACTGCTGGATCCTTCTCGATACTACAAGCCTCAAGCTTTCTTCTCCGCAGGTGGCGCGGCACCGCCCGTCGTAGGGAACCCCATGAAAATCTTGAAATAATCCTGTAATCATGTTTAGTAAGTCGTCTTTGTCAACGGCAAGCAAAAGCCTGAAGTGACTTACGTAGATCATCCATTGCAGCCCTGTCAGGGTTCCAATCATCACAATTCTCATCGGAAGGCCATTCCACAGTCCCTTGAAGCCAATGTCCTTGTAGATACGCGAGGTCACGGTTCCAAAGGACTCGCCCGGCTTCCGGTAAGCGTTCAACTTGGAGACCATCACATCGGCCGGGTGAGAGACGATCGCGCAGAGAATACCGGCCATATAACCACCGACAAAGGACACGCCGGTTTGTGCGGCTTTGGAGTAGTCGTTCTTGGAACCAGGCAGGCCTTCATAAATCATCTCAACGATAGTTTCAAAGGAGGCGAACCTGTGTTCTGGTCAGCCAAGAATATCCTCTCTAGCCTTAGGACGGCTCAACAGGGTGGACCAACGAACTTCATCATGGTGTAGGGGATCTGTCGTCCCCAGAGCGGATACAGGCCCTTGTACAGACCTCCGAAACCCTCCTTCGCGGTGATGACGCTGAGACCGTTGAATGTGCCGCTGTAAGGACTCGGAATGGACGCCTGCATCCTCACTTTGACAGATTCAAACGGGCATAGAGCAATGTCGGCCAGGAACTCGGCCGAGGCGGAGGCCGCAAGATATAGACTGGTCTTGTACTTGTATGCGGCCTCGGGACCGGCGATGTCCGCGTAGGTCTTCTTGAAGTACTCGTACCAACCGTATTTGAAAGCTCCTTGGGCAGAATAACCGAAGAACGTAGGGCTCCAGCCGGTGAAGATACCACGGAGGCCTTCGGTGCGGTAGATCTTGCCCCACGCCTGGAAGTTGCCCGTGTACAGCTTGGAATCGACCTGCCGTCGAGTTTTGACAACGTCGAGCGGCGTGACAGCCGTGTGCGTCAGGCCCTGGAATGTGAGGTTAGCGTCTTTTGCCCCAGCATTGATACAAGAGCATCTCGACTTACACAGGCCAAGAGGCCACCAAATGTACACGCAGCATAGTACTGTCCGGAATAGAGCTCGATGTGGCCCGTCTTGGCCTGAGCCGCAGCAGAGGCCTTGTTGAACTCAGCAGTGGCTTCAGCGGACAGCTTCTTCGCCTTGTCCTCCACGGTGGAGTAGGCAGAGTACAGATCCATGCGGCCTTGGTATGGGGTAGGCTTGCTGGCCTGAGCCTTCAGACCATCCTGAGACCGGTTCGGGAAGGTCTTTTGAAGGACCTCATACCGAGGGTAGAGATGCGACATTCTGTCAAACCACGTCGCCGGGTGTCATGTAGCGGCCTGCAATCGCGTCAGAAGACGAAGAGGTGCTGAAGGACTTCCAGATGGCTTTTCTCGAGATAAGAATGAGCTCTCAGAGACGGTCTTTCCGGCATGTCCCGTGAGTTGCTACACATGGGCGTGACGGGCTGTTTGAAAGCCCGGGGCCCGGACTTAACGGGAGATAGACTTGTACGAAGACTCTGGGGATTTCACTTACACAGTCAAAGTGACTAGCAATGAGATGATCCGACGAGGACCTCAGTGTGGACCAGGAGAGGAGGTGTTGGGACAATTGCTATCCAGAAGAGATAGGAGAGGTCCAAGGTGTGATAAGGACGGCTTCAGGACATGAGAAAAGAGAGGGAGGACAAGGTGAGTAGAGCATGGAAGGTGCTGTCAGCTCCCCCGACCCCCAACCTCACCTCCACCCATTGGCTCCTCCCCCAGCCGTTGCTGCCGTGCAGGCTGCTGCCCGCGGGGCGTGTGGAAACGGCCCAGGACATAGTATGGGCCAGAACAGACCTGGCAATGGCTCTGTTCAACCTGCAACCACAAACCTCAAAATGACGTCGGCGGGGGGGTTTTTTTTTTT
Source organism: Dendrostoma leiphaemia (assembly GCA_026120015.1). NCBI lineage: Eukaryota > Fungi > Ascomycota > Sordariomycetes > Diaporthales > Erythrogloeaceae > Dendrostoma > Dendrostoma leiphaemia. Next base: position 68,335 of record JALRMF010000044.1, on the reverse strand, counting down.
TTTGCACCATAGATCGGCGGGTTTTGGAGTTGAAGCCATTTTGTTCGAAGATTTACCGCAGCGACTTCTTACTGTTAGCAGAAGAGAACCTCCCTTGAGCGCGTTGGTGCTGATTCCATGTGAAGTTCTGGCGGAACGTGATTTAATGTGAAATGGACTCAGTGGTCGAGATCACTCACAGACCATATCTGCTGCGGTGTACTGCGTGGTTGAAATAAGTAGATGCGAATGCCATACCAGTGTATCTCGGCCGAGTGCTCAGACCTGGGCCCCTCAGAAGGTCCCGGGTCCCGCCATCGGTGCCACCAGTGGCCCCACAGTGCGGTCTGGCGCCGGGGACAGATCCCCCGCTAGCCTTGAATATGTTCGGGTCTCTTCCCGCTAAGGCGCCGTCTTCAATTCTGACAGCACATCCGAGAAGACTTCCACACCTCACAACACGCCCGTGCCCTAGTCGTCCACCCTTCACCGCTTACATACGAAACACACAAACACATTCTGATTTCCTCGACTTAAGACTCGACATGGCCACCGGAATAATGGCGCAGCCCACCACAAACTCTGCCCCGCCGTCCGGCTCAGCAGCAGCACCCTTTGTCTCAAAGTGGGCTTGTCGGTATCGTGGAGTACGTCCTCGAACCCGGGTGTCCAACGAGAGCAACATGAACCTCACTGGGGGGGGGGGGGCATGCATGTGACAGATGAACGAGAGAAGAAAACTAACACATCATCACTCGTCACAGGCCGCAGTAGAAGACCTCCAGCCGCCCGCAGCCCTGTCCCTCACGCCCTCCGACCCCATCTCCATGGCCCTCACCCTCGCCTTCGAGCGCGACTACACACACCTGACCATCGTCGACGCCGAGACCCGCAGCCTGCTGGGCTACATCGCCATCCCGCACCTCCAGGCCCTGCTCGACGAGGGCAGGGTGAAGCCCGAGGACCCCATCTCGAGCGCCATGATCCGATTCCAGCGAAAGGGCCGCAAGTACAAGGTCATCACGATGGACACGCCCCTCGAGGAGCTGGAGGCCTTCTTCGAGGGCGCCGAGACGGGCGGCCAGAAGCACGACTTCGCCGTCGTCACCGACGACAACCGGCGGTTCGTCCTGGGCGTCGCGACGAGGAGCGACCTGGAGGAGTTTGTCAAGAGAAGGCCGGCTTGAGGGGGAGCTGAGCCGAGCTGGACTCGATCGGGCTGACCCCTGGGTCACGAACTCGGGCAGTGGGTGAGAAGAAGGTTCTTCAAGTTGCCCGGCGAGGGATATTGGGCAAGAACAGCCGAGAAACTCGGCCTTATGAACACGGAGCTAGGACAGGAAAAGAATGATACCCTGATAGATGAGAGAGACGAGCATGGACAAGGCGAATGCATATTCATCTACGGGCGTTCGATGGCATGATGTCCTTTTCAGGGTCGGAAACTGGTGGGAACTGTCCTCTCAACAGGGCATGGCTAGATTCAAGATGGCGGCCAACGTGTGGCTCTCGAGCGTATCCAGGGCAGGAATCATTTCGGCGTGAGGCTTCCTTGACGGACTCATCTGGTAGCGTCAATTGCGAAAAGGTAGACTGTTTGTATTCACGAGTTATATTACCCTCCAGCCGGATTGCAGGATCAAGTACCATGTCTCCTGGGACTCCTTTGAACCCCTAGTCCGTCGTCACAACAACAAAAATCCACGAGATTCAACACCAACAGTAAAAGGAGCGTCTTCTGCCCATTTCAAGGGCACCAAAAGAAACAAACGACTCCCGTGCGCGTCCAGAGAGAGCCATAAAAGCTCCACGTCGGGACCCCTTACGCCTGATCCGAAACAAAGTCATAGACCATCTTGATCTCGGCCTTCTTGCCCTCCTTTTCGACCACGACGTTCCTCACGTACCGCCTCTCGCCCTTGACCAGCTGGAACCCCCAGGCCTGCTTGGCCGTCCAGCCGTTGCCCAGGCTCTCGACGTAGTTGTAGACCCACTCGGCGGTGCCGGCCTCCCAGTCCCGGCGGAGGTACTCGCTGTCGTCGGGGATCTCGCCGGCCGCGAACTGCGACCGGCCCCGCACGGGGCCGAACAGCCAGTCCTTGTGCTCGCGCCAGTTGTTGTCGAGCGTGCGCGTCTCGCTGGTGCCCTTGAGCCCGCCCGTCGCCGTCTGGTCGATGTCGATGTGCGTCTGCCCGTCGTCCGCGACGTACTGCTTCACGTGCAGGGTCACGGATGCCAGGCCGATAGCCTTGCGGGTCAGCCAGCCGATGCCCTGGATCTGGAGGGCCGGGTCGACATCGTCGGAGAGGGATTTGTTCTTGACAAGTTGGGGGTGTTTGGTCAGTTCGGATTGGGTGTGTTTGGGGGGGGGAGGGGGGAGGGGGAGGGGATAGCGAATGGTCGGTCGGTCAAGGCCTTGGGAGACAAGATGGTGGTCCGCAAGGTCCGGCGTTGAGCCTGCACTGTGCGACCAGCCAGCGCCTCTTTTGATATCGTATGCAGTGAAGGCTTACCAGGAACCAGGTGCCATTGAGGTCATGGATAGTCTTTGATGCCGGCGCAGCCATTGAGAATAGGTTGATGAGACTGAAACTCCTTTGACAGTTTTCGAGGTTCTCAGTGTGGTTCTTGTCTGAGGAAGGTGTAAGTCTATACTCGGCCACAGCTTGGCGCAGGGACCAGCATGAGTTTTGGAGCTGGGAGCTTGGGCGTGGAACGTCTCACCTATAAAGTACGATACTATCACTTAAAAGCCTATCACAGGTGTAATAGAGCAAGTCGCAATCTATGTCTCTTCAGAAGGACCCCAAGTCTGAACCCCGGTGTATGTGTGTGTATGTCTTCTAAACTGTTTGGAATGGGTGGAGTAGATCAGTGAGTGTTTAAGAGAACCAAAGTCAATCACAAGCAAGCAGGCCGAGGCTGAGTGGGGTTGTTTGGAACTTGGGACCTGCTTCCAAGTTCAGATGGCGTCAAGTGCTACCTACCGCTACGGGGAGGGGGGAGCTGGAGGGGTATGGACTCCAGCGGATAGAAGCACGATGGACGAATCAACAAGCTAGGAATACGCCGTGACACGTGGGAATACTGTACCACAGTAGAAAGGACCTCGCCAGTAATATCGGGAAGCCATCCTCTATGCAGCGAGTAGCCCCTTTCTCGAGCTAGACGTTCATGATTCTCGTCTTGAGTCTTGGGGATGAAATCATATGATCAGCATCAGGATTCATAGATCTTCTGTGCAGTGCAGAGAGCCTGCACTTGTGCAGTGTGAACATAGATGTCATTTCCAGCTGAGACACATGATATGCACGCTCTCTTCTTATACATACGGAGGTACCTCTTACAAAATTGGTCCACGTCTTCAAGGAGCATCCCGCCACCATAATAAAGATACAGAAAGCATCACATGCGATTTCACAAGCCCACCCCTGCCAAACAATGACCAGAAGCTCACTCTGTCCAGATTCGGCCCGCCAATGCCGTACCTTGGTTTCGGGGCGCTGCCATCCGGCCGAGCCTCCCTGATGATGGGGTTTCCTGGACTGCCATCTCGACTCTCCTTCGCATCAAGGAGATTTCCCGCTGATCGGTCGGGATTTTGACGGCACATGTCAAGGCCTCGCTCAGATAGAACTGAAGAGCACCGGGTTACCAAGGCGGGCCTTACGATGTTTAGCACATGGCCTCCACCGGGCAACCGGTAATAGATTCCTCGAAAGCCCCCCTCCTTCCGGCCCCGGACGTATTTCATAAGTGAGAAATGCATAACTAGGGTTTTTTTTTTAAATTCAGCCACATGTTTATCAGTAAGGTGTTCGACCCTCGGGACTTTATGCTGAAGGGTCATCTCACCGGATCTTCTCCAACAGCAACATCTTTCTTCTGCCAATGGTGGGATATTTGGATGCTTCACGACCTAGTTTCGCCGCCTCTCCACCTGCCGTAAAGTAACAAAGTGGCCGGCCCCCGGCAAAAAGGTCTGAGTGATATCTAGGTAGTAAGCAAGGACGACGTATCTATCGTGTTGGGGGCAAAGGAGCCATGCAATCAGAGGTCCTCGATGCCCTCCACGGGGAACGGGGGGTGGGGGTGGGGAGCTTAAGACGAGGCATGACGGTGCGATCAAGGAAACAACACCACAAGCCTGAGTTGCTGGTTGCGTATGTTCGGCCGCTTACTCACTACCACGGAGTCTCAGTCGACAAAAAAAAGCGGACCTGTTCGTTCAAATAAGCGCCGTGAGCCAGCCCTGGATCATGCCAACGGTCTTCCCTTCCCCCCAAAAGGCGCTGATCTCTGTGGTGTGACATCGTACAAGTCGACACGCCCGTTTTTAAGTCGTCACAGCGCATCGTCGCATCGCATGCGGAAACGCCTCGATTGGACGGTTGGCTCTGTAGTCAAAACACGACGGGCAAAAGAAGCGAGCTACCGCACAAGTAAGCACAAACGGCGCGCATGTCTCGGGGTACAAAAGTAATATCTTTCCCATGGTCGTGTAGAAAATTCTTGACGTTGTATATATGATTAACCTTCCTCTGGGCTATGTCCATCTGACCTCGTCCCGTAGATACTCTCTGTCATACATGGATTCCTCCCGGCCATAACTATCCAAAGATATGCACACATAAACTCCCTTCTTTTACCCCATAGTCATTGCTTCTGGATCGATTGGTGAAGTGGGCACTGCGGTGGGTTTGCCTCCCAATCGACACAGCAAGGTAGACCACAAAGGAAATGGATATCTGTTGGTACATTTCAAGGAAAGGAGGACCGTCACATAAGAGAAGGTCGAGGGATACCACGTCTCCTGTCGCGTGTTGCTGGGGTGAGCAACGTCATCTTTGCTTGCTCATGTCTCCCTATCCGCCTCTCTCATGGTCTTTCTCTTCGGTGGAACGATAGGCGTTGAATATAGCTGTCGCCAGGCGGTAGGGCAGGGTTGGTCAAGTCGTTGGTCTGAGCCTGGTCAGGTCACTGCGGATGTGCGTCGTATTTCGACCGCCAGCAGTGACGGGAATTATGGCCACCACTTCATTCTCTTGTAACTCTCGATGACCTCCTCCAGCAGCTCCTTGTTGATCTGGGGTTTCGAATATTGGAAGCCTACCACTTTTTCCAATCGGCTGCCCTCCATGCTCAGATCGGTGTCCTTCAGCAACTCCTTCTCCATGTACGGCGTCAAGGGACCCGGCCTCGTGATGCCGGCCGACTGAAGGAGATCTGCCCAAGGCCCCAGCAGCTCATCGTTCACGTCTTCGACTACCGAGTCCATGTTGAGCTTGGCAAAGTGGCTGATCAAGGTGCCTTGAAAGCCCGTCTTGATACCAAATATCTCGCCAATGACGTCGGCCATGGTGCCCTGAGTGGTGACGCCCTTGTCGACGACGTTGAAGATAGGCACGGATCCACCCATGGCCTTGTCGTCCCAGTTCTGCTTGCCTGCCGCGTACCACTCTGCGATGGCCCATATCGCCCGCACCACGTCGTCGATGTGGACTGTGTTCGTTCGCAGGTCTTTCGTCCACAGCCACTTCATCTCCTCGTTCTGAGCCTTGTAGACGCGAGCCATGCACAGCGCTGTTGCGACCCACTGCGAAGCATACGGCCCATACACGTGTGCGAGACGGACGATAGTGAGGTTGAGTCTGGAAGGCAACGGATATCGTCAGCAGCCCATCCTCGTCTGGGTCCCGAAATCGTGCCACTGTCAAAAATATCTTACCCTTCAATCTTGGACAGCTCCTCCTCAGCCTTCAGCTTGAACGTTGCGATCTTGCTCCATGGCTTCAACTTGTCGGTCTCTTTGCTTGCTGTCGAGTCTGGCTTGTAGATCATGCCGGTACTGAGCTCGATGAAGGCCTTGACCCCTCGTCTCGCCGCTTCCTTGCCAACGGCCAAGGACAGTCCTAACGATCGCAGCTTGTACACTTCGTCTTCCTGTGAATACCTGGTCTCGCCGCCGCAGTTAAAGACGTAATCGAATTCTTTGCCATCTTTCCGGTCGAATATTCGCGCTAGTGCTTCTGTGGCAAGGCGAAGAGGGACGGTTAGCTCGATCTGCGATTTGCGAAAGGGGAGATGATGCCCCCGACTTTTGGGATGGCGTGCGAGAAGACAGAGGTGCGCAGGAGAGGCAGCTACTTACGTTCTCTGCTGGCGTCGGCTTGCACAAACTTGTCGCCGGCGCAGGCCTCGTCGAACTCAGGGGCCAGCCATGCCAGCTGGGGGAGAACTTTGTCGACGACGCGTACCTCGGAGGCCAAGTCGTTCTTGTGGATGTGAAGGGCCAGGAAGCGGCCAATGTATCCCAGCCCTCCGATGATGAGTACCGAGGGCTTTTCCGCCATCGCGAGCCAATGGACAGGGAAGAGGCAGAAAAGGGGGCCGGCGGCGCGAGGTTGCTCTCGAAGGATGGCGCACCGATCAGACGAAGCGCTCGGTTCAGGTCGTAACAAGCAGAGGAGGAGGGATCAGACCAGATCAGATCCGTTCGTGTCGAGGGGGTGCGAGTGGCCCAGGAACCAGGACCAGAAAGAAAGACCTGGTTGGGGCGGGGTCGTCTTTGCGATGTAACTCGTGAAGGGTCGTCCTGGCCAAGGGTGGGACTCGATAATGTCTTTTTGCTATCGTGTCGTGCTCGTCCGGGAAACAAGAGGAAACTACAGGGACCAAAGACCGGAACGGCACGAGTGATGACTGATGTGTGGTCGGGTATATATCGCTCAAGGAGTTGTGCTGATGAAGGTCCGGATCGGAGGAAAAGAGCATGTGTACGTGTATGGGTGAGGGGGGCGTGGGATCGTACCTGGACTAGAGGCAGAGGGAAAAAAATTGGGTGGTGGCAGTCCAAGAGAGCTCCAAACAGAATAGGCGAAATTAAAGCTATAACATTTGATGGGTGCGGTTCGGTAGATCCAGGCTCGAGCTCGGGCAGGCAGAGATGATATCCAGTTCCAGATAGGTGCAGGTGGTGACAAGGTGAGCAGCTCTTGGGATTGAAACGGTGGCCTTGGGCTTGCGAGTCTGACTCGAATCGCTCGAGGCTTGTCGAGATCAACTGGATGGGCGGATGGATGGACGGAACAAAAGGCCAGGTCAAACGGAGGCCGAAGAGGCGTACGGCGAGCTGAAGCAGGGCGAGAAGAGCAAAGAGCTGGGGGGGGGGAGTGAGGGTGAGGGTGAGGGTTCGACTCGAGGGCAAGTATCCACCGGCGTCAAGTGGATCCTTCCTTTTTCATGCGCTGCTCTGCTCTGCGCTGCTCTGCTCTGCTCTACGCTGCACTGCACTGCGCTGCACTGCCCTGCACTGCGCTGCTGTGATCTGCCCTGCCCTAATCTCTGCCGCTGCGTTTCTTGTCCTTCAAGGTTGTTTTGTCGCGCAGCCGCAGGCGCAGTGGTGTCCAAGAAGCGAGGTCGATCTGGACGGGGCATAGGGACGTGGATGTGGCCGCAAGAACTTGGCCACGGAACAGGGCGGTATAGTACTTATCCCCAACCCCAATCTCGATAACCATCAGCGTCCCGGCCTGTTCTGGTCTGGCCTGGTCTGGTCTGGTCTGGTTTGACGTGGTCTCGTCCTGCGTCCACCAGGCCCGACAACATAATAACAACATATAGGCCAAGGGTCCGTCTTGTCGTGCCCCGGGGGGACAGGCCGCGTGACCTTGGTGCAGCACCTCCACGCAGCCGCGTTGTATTGAAGGAAGACGGAGGGTTTTCTCTAACGCAGAGCCCCCCAACCTTTGGTCGTACTGTATGTAGATTTACTGTGGTACCTCATTCCATGATGCCACGGCAGACGCGGATGCGCCACGACGAGGCGTACCTCACACTAGACCCTTCCAGGGAATGCCGCTAATATAGTAGACCGCCGCTGCTAATCCGTGCCCAATCCCAGATAGCAGCGCCCCAGTTCTCGACCTTTGCATGCATCGTGCACGCAGCCATGCCAGGTGTGGTGGGTACCTATCCAGGCTCACATGGATGAAGATGGATACGTCGTATACCTCCACAGTATGCGATCACCACACATGGACAGCTTGATATCATTTCGTGCTTCAGGGCAGGCGGATTCTGAACGTCTCAAAGACGTCTCTGTTCCGAGAGTGTTGAATCTCACCCATGTCTAGGTTGTGACACGGCGAGGAATCGAGATATGACAGCACGGGTTTGACTCTGAGACTCTGACATGTTCGTCTAATGAGCTCCCATCCCTACTACCTCACCCGCCACCGGCAGTACAAAAGTCTAGGCGGATCTCGAGGCCTACCTCACAGACCACATAGTACCGGCACATGACACAGCTGCAGTCATTGACCGAGCAAGCACTACTGCACATGTGTCTGTCTTGTGGCTCTGTGCCAGGACGGACGCACCAACGCAGCGTACCGCATCGGGTGATGTTACATACCACATTGCAAGGCGCAACGAATGCGCACATATACACACTCAAAACATGCCCTCTCGGTGTTGAGTAACCCCAGATAAATTGGCACGACGCCCCTTACATTCGCAGGGCATCATTCCGCGAAACATGGCGGTGCCATTTACTGATCCACGGAGCACTTGTGGCATGTGTGCCATGCCAGTCAGATGAATCATCTCGTGTTGTGCTACTGCACGTCTCCAAAAAGGGCAACACCTCTACTTTGTAGGTTGATAAGAGATTTTGCGGAGCAGAGTAGAGTTGGGGAGCCACATGGCGCCCACCGTCAGGCGTTGGACTACAGTACATGGTAGTGCGCTATGAGCACCCGGTTTGTAATATGCGCTGCCTGATACATATGTAGAAAAATGCACCTGGGGACACACACAGTCGACACAGTAAGAGGGACGCGATCAACCAAAGGCTGTTTGGCTCGCGGCGTTATCCGTCGTAGAATGCAATGCAACAACCCCAGGCCTGCCCCTCATCCTGACCTCCTCACCCTCGCCTCGCCACGCCGTTTCAGCGGCCGCCTAAGTCGGAGAAAGGAGCACGCGTCGCCGCTGGCCCAGACACACCACACCACGCATCTCAAACCCCACAAACCAATGCATCGAACAAGCGGGAGAAGCTCGCAGCGAACGATGTGAAGCATGCAAGCATGTTGGCATTCAGGGGTGCAGCCACCAGAAATAACCATGCATCCCCCATGCACTGCGACTCCGCCATAATTTTTCGCGTCCCGCTTTCCCGCCTGACAGTACAAGAACTTCTAGAAGACTTCCACGGAACTGCCCGAAACAGCAAGGAGCCTGATCTGCCCGTGTGTTGATTTATCGATCTGAGATATCTTGACGGAATCCTCCTCCCCACACTCTGCCCTCCCGCATTGCCTACACAGGACAAGGTACCTACAGCTCGACAACCGAAGTGGCTCGCACTCGCTCAGCCACCGCCTGAAACATGATCGTCAAGATCGAGGATCAAGGTATTGTCTTCGATCGGACGATTTGCGCTACTGGAGACATGGGACCTAGTAACACGACAGGCGCCGCGTTGTGTTGACCTTCTGGTATATGGGACAGCCGCTCAAACGGGACCACCGAGACCGCCAACGCACATCCACAGACAAACCAAACCTCATCATCCAATGTCCGCCTCGTGACTGCTGACCACGACCCTATTCGCAAACAGGCAACTGTCTCACCCACGCGGCCTCGCTTCGGACCCCAGCAGAGGAAGAAAATTCACAAAACACACGTCCAAAAAAAATAAAAAAATTCTGGCCTATGCAGGTGTTTGTCCACCATCCAATTTCCCCATGCAGGAGTCTGCAGTAGACGCCTCCATCGGGGAGGCCCCTATGCGAAAGAGAAGAAAAAGTTTTTCTCAAACCTCAATTTTGCCCTCTGGTCTTCTCAAGCAACACGAGGAAGCCGATCACCTCGTCCCATCCCATCCCGTCTTAATTTTGCGTGCATGGCTGAGATTTTCTCTGCAGGGAGCCCAGTGCTCCGAAGGGACCGCTCTGCAAGCACGCCTGGAAGGGCTGACGACGTGTCCAGAGGTCCACCCACCAAGATGAAATTCTCCGAGCGGCTGACACCTGTCATGAACCCTCGTGACAGCTCTGCGGCGGTCTTCTCCGTGATCTGCGGACAGGGCCAAGGCCGACGGACTTCGTCGTTGGCCAGGGCTCTTGACGGCCTCACCGAGAATGAAGGCACGGCGGCCGACCGAACGTGCAGCCCGGGGCGACCGGCCATCATGAGTCCTTCGTATGTGTGTGGCGATCGTTGGCGAGTATTTGTCCCACAACGACCAAGATGGTCTGCGGGAGACATCCTCGACACTGTCAGCCACCGTTCTGATAGTTCAGGCGCCGGCACGACCGTGTCTCGGACGGTATCTCTGGGACCTGAGCTGCCGGGCGCCGTCACTCATTGGGGGCGGTAACGCTTCTTTGAGCCGCCGCTCAAATTCTGGGCCGAAAGCCACCGCGCAACATCACCAAGTAGGTTGGCTTGAACAAGAGCATTGACCGCGGAGACTGCTCCTCGAGGAACTGTCCTGAGGATGTCGTCACAGCACCGGGTACCGCGAGAGGACCTGGATCCAAGGCACATCGACTTATGCTTATCTTGGCCGCTCCACTGGTGATAGCTTGGTGTGATGCTCCGAGCTGATCACCAGACGTCGCTTGCACGGAACGACCAGCAGGCCTGGCTTGCAGTGACCCAGTGGACATTATGCACACACGCGCACGGTAAGGATTTCATCCTGTTTCATTCCTGTGCTGTACGGGCACACCGCGAAGCCTCGTATGTTTCTGGCCCAAAAGGACTGCCACTACGTGGGTAAGCCTTGACAGATCCATACCTATATCTGTGACACCCCGAAGCTTACCGAGACTCCACGATTTCCCGCGTTCGCATTCTGCAAGCCGCGTCTGGCTTGATTTTCGAGTGCCTGAGCGTCGATGTTCTGTTTGAGGTGCAGTCGAATATGGCAGGAAGCGACGGCGATGATGATCAAACGTGCGGGTCGAGATTATCCTACGGCCCTGGGGGTCCCCAGGCACGCAGAAGCAAGTTTTCCTCCGGCTTCTCCGGCGGTGGGTACGGCCTGCCGGCCAGCGCACACACCCACATAACCAGCAGAAGCGTCCCGAGGTGCGTCATCGCCGTTCGTTCCCTTCCGCCGCTCCTGGGGCCGAGACGCACGCGGCATACAGCGCATGTCCGTCAGAGCTTGTGATGTCCCGATGTTGTATTCGTAATACCCTTGTGCACGCTCCGGTCTGCATCCAAGTGCTGCCATGGGAAGCTCGGCTGCTTGCTGTAGTTCCCTGGCGTGCATGTCGAGCTTCTTTTATTGGACTTGTAAGAGCCGCATTGGACTTGTAAGAGCCGCATTGGACTTGTAAGACTACCAGCCAAGATGAACAGTCCCAGTTCCTCTGTGCAAAGTGGCGACGTGCAAACGCTAGAGCCTCTGTTAGTCTGACGTCTGTCAATGGGCGTACATTGCGAGACGACACTGGGAGCATATTTGCTCGTCTACCGCGGGAAGAAAATAAAAACATTTGCACATAGTGGTACTGCTCGCAAGGCCCCAACAGGAGCACTAACAGAACCACTGTAGCGAAATTGCCCAGAGGACCTCACTAGCAGAGTCCGCATAACACGGGGATGGAACAGCAAGTAGAAAGTCCAGGCTGTCTGCCAAAGCAAGTACGCTATACAAACGCCGTTTCATGTCTCTGGCCTCCAGCTTCATGTGATGTCTCGGTGTAATAGCATCACAAGGCACAAAGGCGTGTGCTGTGCTCCCATTTGATACGTCCCCAACACAGCCGTCTCGACACAGTCGAACGCCGTGATGGGGGCTGAAGTCTCAACAGAAGAGGATCGAGAGCAGCTGGCACAAGAGGGCCAGTGCCCGGTCCTCCAAAACAGTGCTCCCACTACGTCCGCATGCTTCCAATGATTTCCCTCTGCGCGTCCCGATCCCTCTGGCCCTCGCTCAAGCTGCCCACACTCCGCAGGTCGCCCACGACGTCCTTGGCCTTGCCGAAGTACACCTCCTGCAGCAGGTTGCGCATTTTGAGCTCCATGTCCTCGACCAGGCGGCCGATGTTGGCGATGTGGCTCTCGTCCGTGTCGACGGGCAGCTCTTGCTCGATCTGCCGCGTCATGTTGCCGCTCAGGTCCAACTCGCCGAGCGTCGAGGTCGCCGTGCCCGCCGCCGCCAGCGACAGCATCACCGTCGAGGTCATCCGGTAGTTGGTCGTGCGCCCCCGCTCGCTCGCCTCGAAGACGTGGATCGAGTCCCACACGCCGGAACTGCTGCCACCTGATGGCGAAGCTGGGAAAATAGAACGTCGTGTGTTAGCCAGCCACTGCACAAAAAGAGTCCGCCACACCCAACTGCTCTTTCCTCCACCCTGGGGGCCAGACGGCAACGCAAAGACTCACATTTCTTCAGCAGCACCACGCCCGCGAAACCATCGTCCAGATTCCAGAGGTACACCGATGACACGCCGCCCTCGTAGTACAGCTCGCGGTAGATGTCAAACGCCTCGTTGGCCTTGACCTCCATCTTGCGCACCCTCTCCCCGGGGACGGCGCCCTCGCCCGCGCCGTCGTTGCCCCCCGCGCCGACGCCGCCGGGCCCGCCCTCGTCCAGCGGCGGGTCGAACTGGTTGGACCACGGCGACCGGTACGAGTCGCCGTCGCGGTTGTAGTCGCACAGCAGGTAGTCGCGGCCGGACTGCTTGCAGCGCTTGACGACGAGCGGCTGGTCGACGGACGACAGCAGGTCTTCGGTGAGGTCGGGCGCGAGCCGGATGATATAGTCGAGGTTGCGCTGGGTGTGCTTTGGGTTGAGGCGGCGGAGGAGGTCGCTGGGGTGAGGCGGCGGTTAGCTTGTGACCGAGGAGGGCGTTCAGGAGGTGGGCTGTGGAGCTTACAGCGCCGAGTCGAAGGGGTCGGCGGAGGCCATTTTGTAGTTGTTCTTGAGGAGCAATCCAACAGAGTATAGATTTTACGATGAATTGGATCTGGGAAGTGAGTTTTGGCAGGTTGGATTAGCTCTCAAGTCACAACGACTATTGGCAGAAAGTTGTCGATGTTGATGTTAGCCTCACCGACCACCAGCGACGTTCCCAGCTGCCCCTCGGTCGTCTTGGGGTAGGTAGCACTACCCCTGCCGCCGTGCGTCAGTGCGTCAGGCGCCTGACACTTCCAGGGGTCTTGACCCCACGCAACCTGCCTGTCTGAGCTTCAATCGCGGGCAGCTCCAATCCGGATTCGACGACGAATTGGCACTGAAAGCGGGCGTTGCTGCACTAATCCTACTGTACATAAGCAGAGGGGAAATCGAAGGTTTCGTCTGAGACGCAAGTACTCAGAATTAATGTGTCGTCTCCCCTCCTCGCTCAAGACAGCAAGACTTGTCTCGAGAGCTTGTGTGCCAAAGTCCATCTTTACTTCGTCTTCTTCCCTTCTCAGGCCTGCCTCACGTGTGCCCCTCGCCCTGAGCATTTCAGTTCCACGATACGTCAGCATGGATGCCAAAGAACTCCAGTCTTACTTCGCCGACAGCCCCCCAAGCGTCGTGCGGCTTGAAATCGAGAAACACTTCGATTCCCTGACGGACAAGCAGAAACGTTATGCGCACTGGATCTCCAAGTAAGTTGCTGTTGCGAGCTTCACTCATCTCCTAGAGCTTCCTTGCTGACACGGTGGCAGAGCCTCATTCGCCGGTTCTCGTATTCAGATCAGACAAGTGTCTCCAGAGTCTGAGCCCATTCTCGACTTCATTTTGGCTCTTCACAAGAGCGCCAGTGGCGACTGGAAGGCCTTCGGCCAGAAGGCAGGCGTGGCTGAAGAGGACGTGACTTATTTCTTGCAATACGCCGCCCAATTCCTCGTATGTTACCTCGACTCAGCCGTTGTCCTCTCCGGGCTGCCGGAAAGCATGCTCACAAATACCAGGGCAATGGGGGTAATTATAAGAGTTTTGGTGACTCAAAGTTCATACCTCGCTGCAAGGAGAGCGACGTGGACAAGCTGGCTGCGACCTCTCCGGAGGCCGCGAAGTTCTATGAGGCCACCAAGGGCGGCATCTTCTCTTCGAGCAGCCCCGGTCTGATGCACCTGGGCTATCCAGACGAGGGCCATCTGACTACCTATTATGTCGACTCCCCTGACGTGACCAAGGCCGAAGTGGATGGCATCGCGAAGTGGATGGAGAGCAAGGGCCTCTTGCCCGAGAACACCCGACTGAGAAAGACCAAGGATGGCGTCTTTGAGATTCTCATTGCCTCTGGCCAGACGAGCGTCCCGAGTGAGGGTGGAGAGATCGGCAAGGAGACAGAGTTCAAGGTCAAAGACGGTGCGCTAGCTGGGAAGACGGTTAAGCTGGTCTATGGCGATCACGCCAAGGACATGGCTGCTGCTTCGGCTTATATTGCGAAGGCCGCGGAGAACGCCGACAACGAGACACAACAAAAGATGCACACGGAATACGCCAAGTCTTTCGACAACGGATCGCTCCTCGCCTTCAAGGACAGCCAGCGGTACTGGATCCGCGACAAGGGACCGGATGTCGAGTGCAACATCGGTTTCATCGAGACGTACAGGGATCCTGCAGGCGTTCGAGGCGAATGGGAGGGCTTCGCGGCCATGGTTAACAAGGAGCGCACCCGAGCATTTGGTGACCTTGTGTCGTCGGCCCCGAAGCTTATCCCAATGCTCCCTTGGAGCGCCGACTTTGAAAAGGACAAGTTCTTGGCTCCCGACTTCACGTCCCTGGAGGTCCTCACGTTTGCTGGCTCTGGAATACCTGCCGGTATCAATATTCCCAATGTACGTGGCGAGAGCTCACTTCATATATCACCCTGTGAGGGTCCCTTCTGGCACGGAACGCTATCTGCCCGAATTGGAGGCAATGCTTGGAAAGCTTTGCTGGGAAAAATGTCCTTCGGATGGCTACCAGAGACGCCCGAAGTCTGAAGGTCATGTGAATTGAATGCTAACGAGTATACACACAGTACGATGACATCCGGCAATCTGAAGGCTTCAAGAACGTGTCCCTAGGCAATGTCCTCAGTGCCAAGGCACCAAACGAGAAGATTCCTTTCATCAGGGACGAGGACCTGGAAGTATACAAGAAGTATCGTGACGCTGCGTTTGAGGTGCAGGTCGGCCTGCACGAGCTGACCGGCCACGGATGTGGCAAGCTTCTCCAAGAGACCTCTCCTGGAGTCTACAATTTTGATCATGCAAACCCACCCATCAGCCCCCTGACCAACAAGCCCGTCACCAGTTGGTACAAGCCAGGCCAGACCTGGGGCAGTGTCTTTGGCGGTCTGGCAGGCGCTTACGAAGAATGCCGTGCGGAGCTGGTGGCCATGTACCTCAGCTGCGAGTTCCCCGTTCTCAAGATCTTCGGCTTCGGCGACGGCACGGAAAAAATCGATGGTGAGGCGGGTGACGTGCTCTACGCGGCATATCTATCTATGGCGCGTGCTGGCCTGGCTGCACTTGAGTTCTGGGACCCGAAGAGTCAGAAGTGGGGCCAGCCGCATTGCCAGGCGCGCTTCGCCATCCTAAAGAGCTTCTTGCAGGCAGGTGAGGACTTCTGTAAGCTGGAGTCGTCCAAGGACGACCTGTCGGACTTGACGATCAAGCTGGATCGGGGCTTGATCCTGACCAAGGGCCGAAAGGGTGAGTCCCACATGGACCATGCTGCCACGAGAACAAGATGCTAACACCCTTACAGCCGTCAGTGATATGCTCCAGAAGATTCACATCTACAAGTCCACAGCAGATTTCGAGACAGGCACCAAGTTCTTCGGCGAGGAGATGTCAGGAGTTGGATTAGAGTACTGGGGCACCAAAGTACGTCAGGTCGTTGTGGCCAACACGCAGCCCCGCAAGGTCTTCGTCCAGGCCAATACGTACCTCGACGAGAGCACCGGCAAGGTCACCTGCAAGCAGTATGAGCCCACGCTCGAGGGTATGATCCAGAGCTGGGTGGACAGGCAGCAATAGGAAGTCAGGTCTCACCCTATTCCTAAGGGTATGGCGCGGGCATCGCTGTGGTCGACTCCCCAGGCGACAAGTCGCCTAGAACAGGGCTAGCATGCTGCGAAACCTAGCAATCAAGAGGAGCACTATCACGATGACATATTCGTCCGTCCATGAGTTCATGTAGAGATCATACGTCAGATCAGGTGACATGATTCAAACAACAGCTGAAAATGGGAAGGCGCGCGAGGTGAGATTTTGTTGGACGCGACGAACGCAATCACATACATTTCTCAGTTCTGCATATTGCGGTCAGGTCTGGTTCTTGGATGGACCAGCACAAAGCATGGGGCATTTTCGTTTGATATCACTTTCTAGGATGGAGCTTGACAACCTCACTCGTTCATCACATGCAATCATTCTCGAGAGCTCCTTCCCGTCACCTTTACTTGTTCATCCACATCCGGGCTTCCTCAGCGCCGCGATTCGATATCTGGGCCCAGGAAAATGGTTGGCCGTCTTTTGTGGTTTCTCTTTGATTTTTCATGATCACTGGTGTAAAGATTCCCTCATTACAGACGCCGCAAACGAGAAGATGCAATTGGCCAAGCCGTCCCTATTTCCGAGAGCCTCTCGAGTGCCGCTCTTGTAAACCCCTCCCAAAAGCAAAAAGTTTCATCGTCTTTTTGTCTGCCCGAGTAGAGAGGAAGGTTTTTCGTTCGTCGTCTCGTACGTCGCCGACTCCCCTGACCAAACACCTCCAGCCACCATGGCCCCGCTTGTGGAAGGCAGAAAATCTACCACTTCATCTCGTGGGGCTTGTCGCCCTTGCGCAGGCTGAAAGAGGAAGCCAGGTAGCTGGCCAGGTACTCGACCTTCTTGATGTTGGTCAGGAGGGCCTTGTCGATCGCCTTCTGGTCCGCTGCCCGGGTGGAGGAGACCTCCTTCTTCTGTACGCGCAGTCTTGTCAGCTCCTGTACCTCGCATGCTCATTTTAAATCCAACGCGGTTCGTGGCCGAGGCCAGTGCACCGACTGTCCAGCTCTCTCATTCCGCAGTGGGTGCTCGGGGATCGGTTCGTACCTGTGGCTTCTCTCCCTGCTTGAAGAAAGCCTCCTCGCCAGCCTTCTCCTTGGTCTTCTCACCAACAAAGTACTTGGGCTGGGCAACCTCGTCGATCTTCTTGGTATCGACACCGGCAAGGTCGATCTTCTGGGAGGTGGCGATGACGTATCGGGAGTTGACTCTTCGCAAGGGAACACCGTTGATCTTGAAGGGGCCGGTGACGAGCAGGACGCCCTGGTCGAGGGTCTTGAGGAGGACGACGCGCTTGCCGCGGAAACGACCAGCGAGCAGGATCAGGACGGTACCGGGCTGCAGGGTCTTGCGTGGCTGCCAAGGGCGGACGGCCTTGCGGACCTGTTTCGATGCTCATGTTAGTTGCCTATCGCATTCTCAAGTGCTTGACGCATCCGTATGTGAAATATCCAATCGCTCCCATCTCTCACGTTCGCGTTCGCGTTTTCGCTGCACCGTTCGTTTGTATCTTTCGTTCAAGATTGTCGATCGATTCCTGATGTTTCCGTGCATCATCGTGAGAAGAGTCACTTGACCCTGACCCATGTCGTCGTCGTCGACACGCGCCGCATGCCAGTGGGCCGTCGTCCTACTAAAGCTGCGTCCGTCTCGAATCTCGTCGTTCCCGCTTGACCACACAACAAAAATCTCGTGCAAAATCGTCGTACGTACCTTGCGAGGCTGGGAATCATCGTCGGCAGGGTACCACTTCTGGGCCTTCTCGGAGTGGTGAGGGACCGACCGAGTGCCCTTGCCGAACTTCTTGGTCTCAACCTTGGCCGACATTTTTGTGCTGGATTGGAGGAAAAGAAGGTCAGTTGATGAAGGCGTCGACAAGGGAGAAAGACAGGAAGAAAATACGAACAAGTTCGATTGGTGGTGGTTGTCGTTGACGGATTGAATTGGCGGGCGATACCGCTAAGAAAATGGCTACCCACTGAACAGAGAAAATTGGGTGTGGGTTGGGTTGGGCGGTGCACGTGATACGTATTCCCGCGGGAGAGGCGCGAGGGGACAAGCGCGGAGGAAATCGCCTGCAGGCAAACGCTAGCACCTGCCTCCAGCGCCTTACATAAGCAAAGTGAAGTCGGGATGCGGGAAAGCTTCGCAGATGCTGACCAGCTGAGCACCGACCCGCCGACCATCCACCAGCTGTCAGATCTCAGAGAGGTGATCCCTGCCAGCAACACGTCAGGGACAGCAGCCTGCCTGCAACATCTCCCGCTAAAGTTGCTTGCCTGCCAGACAGAGCTTCATACTTCGTGCTTGGAGCTTCTATTCAGACAGCCTCTCTGCCAAACCCATCTGCAACCTCTTCCACGATCCACCCAACTCGTTGCCTCTCCTTCATACCCTTGTATCTGTGATTGAGTTCCTTTCCAAGCTCCCAAAATGTCTACCCAGCCCATACTCACCTTCAAGGCTGGCATCTGCGAGGTTGACGTGAGTCCTTGGACCCCTTCCCTTCTACAGGCACCCCGCCGTCATCGTCATATGCTAAATAGTTTGACCAGCAATCCTCCAAACCATACAAGGTGAAGCCATCTCCACGGCCCGGCTACATCTACCTCTACCAAGGCTCCGACGATGGTACGAATACAACACCATCCAACGCTGACCCTCTCATCGTGGCGTCTTCCACTGACTTCTTCCTACAGACCTGATGCACTTCTGCTGGCGCGAGCGCAATGTGCCTGCCGATCA
Source organism: Dendrostoma leiphaemia (assembly GCA_026120015.1). NCBI lineage: Eukaryota > Fungi > Ascomycota > Sordariomycetes > Diaporthales > Erythrogloeaceae > Dendrostoma > Dendrostoma leiphaemia. The sequence goes on along the minus strand of JALRMF010000044.1, from coordinate 49,609 downwards.
GCCCGAGCTCGACCTGACCATGATCCCGACCGACGGCACATTCGTACCTGTGGAGCCCTCCTCCTCTACCCCCGCGACCGCCAAGACCCAAGGCCGCGTCTTCGTCCTCAAGTTCGAGTCCTCCTCCACGCGCCACCTCTTCTGGCTGCAGTCGCACCCACAGTCCCCAAGCGGCGACCCCACCTGGCTCAGTCCCCGAGACCGCAAGATCGGCGAGATTGTCAACAAGCTGCTGCAGGGCGAGGAGGTCGACGTGAACGCGGAGCTGGCGGCAGTGCGAACTTCCGGTGGCGGCGGATCGGGCCGTCGGGATGCGGACGGCGACGAGACGATGGAGGGTGCCGAGGGACGTGGTGATGAGCATCACGAACCTGGCAGTGGCGGCGCTGGTGCCGATGCGACCGGTGGTGATGTCAGGGAAGAGGGCGAGGGGTCGAGAGAGGGTGGTGCAGACGGTGCAAGAGCGTAGGTTCTTTTTCCCTTCATCAATTGCCTACTTAGCACACGCACTGGATACGCCTTCGCACGAGCGCAAGGCTCGGCGCAATTATCGAGATGGTGTCATCCCGGGAGGGAAAAAAAGTCTTTGGGATTGGCACTCAAGCATGAGCCGCACGGCCGGGAGGACCTCAAAAGGACCAAGATATGGCATAGGCGCGGCGTAATATGGATGTACAATTAGACATGATTCATGATGAAAGAATGGATTTCACAAGGACACAGAGACACGCCAACACCAATTTCCTGGTTCCGCTCGCCATTCCAATTTCCTCCAATTCAGCAACACCCTCCCTCTCCTATACCATGACGTCCAAGTTAGAGGCACTCGCTAATAATGTTGCAGGGCAAGCAATATTCCGGCCGACGCCCAGGCAGCAGTACGCAACTTCCTCGCCTCCCTACAAGGCGGCCAGGGTGGTATGCCTCAGCAGCAACAATCCGCCCAAGGCAAGCTCTACCCTCTGCTCAACGACCTCCTCGAGACCTCCTCCACCGTGCCCATGCTCGCGGCCGCCGACGAGGCCTACGTCGACAACCTGCTCTCCTTCTTGCCGCCCGTGGTCCTCGTGCTCGCGCAGCAGGGCGCGTCCTCCTCGGGCGACGCCATCTCGAACGACCCGTCCGCCGAGTCCACCTCAGCGGCGCTCGCGTCCATGAGCCTCGCGCAGAAGAAGGGGCTCCTGGAGAAGGTCCTGCGCAGCCCGCAGTTCCACCAGAGCCTCGCGAGCCTGTCCATGGCGCTCAGGGACGGCGGCCTGCCGACCATCGCCGAGGCGCTGGGCGTGCCGGTCGAGCACGGCGGTCTGGTGAGGGGTGGCAGCATGCCGCTTGGCGGCGGCGAGGCGGTGGAGGCCTTTGTGGAGGGCGTGAAGAAGAGCGTGCAGGAGAAGCAGTAGACAATGGCATCACATCATGTTGTTATTGTAAGAGACGTGGGGCGAAGTGATATCATTGATGGGGCTAGATTTGGTACATAGAGCAGTGTCTGCTTGGAACGACAGAGCCGGATAGAGACGTGAAACAATACCAACGTGCAACCCAACAGCTTGCGTTCACTGCGTGAAATTGACGGGGACAGAATGTCAGCATGGAACCGGGGAGACTTTGTTTGTGAGGAGGATGCCTTCGGCACATACAAAGGCAATGTGACCAAAGAAAGTCCATACTTCGAATTGGAACGCTGGAGCCTGTCTCTTTCCTTGGATACTGATGAAATCGTATACGAGGGACCTATTCTACAGTTGAGCCATGAGAGCCCGCCCCCCTTGCACCCCCCCATGTTGCAGTATATCAAAGCTGAATTCACAGCAAGATCCCACTTGTGCAATCCATGGTTGCTTGTGGAGTGGCAGCATCCGCTGGCCAGTACCCTCAGCACCAGAGCTGTGACAGCTCCTTCAGTGACTGTGTTCAATCGCTCCTCGAGCTCTGTAGGATGCTACTTTCCTACAGAGCTCGCCAAGAAGACCTGTATATATGCCAGGAGCAACAATCTGATTTGTATCTTGACCTTGTTCTTGGTCTTGACTGGTCACTCCGAGAGGGTTAGCATAATGTAGAGGAAGGGCATTCGCTTTGAGTGCGGCAACAAGGTGGCATACGGTTGTCTTGTCTTGTCTTCGTGTGAAAACACAGACATCTGCTGCGCTCAGGATATCTTGATTGATGAAACATTATCGATGTGAATGGGTGAAGCAATGACACCTACCGAAAGATATGGATTCGAGGCAATATAACGCCAATCTCAAGTAGAATGATATCTACCTGCCCAGGTGCGGGAAAATGACATATATATCATTCTTAAACCGTGCGAGGTGTTTCCCAGGGCGCCTCTGTTCACTACTGCTAGTGAATAGCCAAGGCGTGGCCTCCACTGGACTATCTACACACTCCTCCGGTCTCATGCGTTGCCTTGTTCGTTCGACGTGTGTGCTACTTGTCTTTTCTCTCGCTCTCACTCACCTTCTGTTCCTCCCTCTTCTTCTTGCATCAATACATGTGACCCAATCGCGAACCGTTGTAGACTTCTCGTAGCAGCAGGACGTAGTAGACATCAAGAACCCTTGCTCTCAGTGCTCCATGGGCAGATTCAGGCAATGTCTCGGTCATGAGACCGTCAAGTGATGAGCGTCCCGGGGCTGCTAGCTGTCTTATACAGTACCGAAGACCGTCGGACGCAGATGTTCCTACACCGGGCTGGATTGCAATAGAGGTGCCAGTGTCGATCGAGCCGCAGCCCAGAGCCAAACCCTATCTTCAAGGCTTAATTTTAATTGCCTTCCAGTCCCGTCGGGTCTCTCGTTTCATAAGGTTGTTGCTGCCCGCTCGGTTCTCCCGGCGCGCCGGGCTGGGATGACCCGCCGTTGTGCTTTACCGCTTTCACAGGCGAGGAGATCTTTGCTTTCCGCACGCCAAGTCCCAGAACACGTGGAGTAATGGGCGTTTCCGTCAACTTTTCCCGCCGGACAGCCATCCCCGGAATTCCTGCTGCTTGGAGGGACCCCGCCAAGAATGTGCTTGATTCGCGTAGTGCACGGTATACCTATGGTTCAGGTTGCTAAGGCCCTGCTTGTCATGGGGGGTGTGTTCCCGCCCGGGGAAAGCAGATGAGAAATTTGAAATACATCAGCAGTCGGTCACCTGTTACCTTTGTCTGGGGCACAGAAGAATGAGGCACCGCCGCTGCGCATGCACGTCTCTGCAACGACTCCTTGATCGTTGAAAAGTGCCGTGCCACGTGCTGTGCTGCTCGAAAGGTACCTCTAGAGACCGTCAAACAATTTCGACCATCCTATTATTAGCAACTGTTGTGGTACCTCTCTCTCCAGTCGTACACCCCGAAGTGAATCTTGTGTGTACGCGGGACCAGTGTGAACCATCAAAGCCCGCCCATCACCAGCCTCGTGCGTGTGGGCGCACTACTGCGTGACAGAGCTCGTGACACCTCGCAACGGGCACGTCCCACCATGCCGGCGTTGACCCCCTCTCGGTGCAACGGGAGCACAGCAGCCAAGACAAAAACAAAAAAAAAGACGCAGACGGAGGTTGCAGCCCAGCCCTATGGGCGGTCGGTGCGCCATGCACAATGGATCGATCTCACAGGGAAAGCACAGCACTGGCAGCAGCAGACTGGCCGCCTGCAGCCAGACGGTGCTTCTTCGGTCTTGCTCACAACCCATGGTTTGGAGGCGTGCTGCACGGGTAGTAGGGTCTCGAACGCTGGTTGGGCAGAGAGGAGAGGCTGCAGACGTTGGCTCGCTAGCGGCCCGGCCGATGAGGGTGGGGGCAAGGGTCAAGTTTTGGCTTCGAGAGAAGCTTCGGAGCAGAGGAAGAAGGAAACAGTGCGCGCGGAGACGTTGACCGCACATTGGGGTCCTGACTCGAACCCCGCCGCACTGTGTACGTATCTTCGCGGGGATGGGCAGAGAAGGGAGGTACGCGTAGGAGGTGGGGATCGCTGGCCTGCAGCCCGAAGGATCGATCGTCTACATCGCACTATGTAGGCTGGCAGGGGTTGCATTGCGTGGCCAACGGGTGCTATGAGGGCTGTTGGTTGGTAGGGCCGGTCGAGATGTCCGGGTGATCAGCAAGCTTGTGGCTAGCAGGAAGACGCGTCGATCCGGAGAGGCTGAGAGGCAGAGACTCTGCATAAGTCGTTACATTTTGTTTCTATTTGTGCGGGTGTGCAGGGTGTGAATTTGGCCTAGGCCGAGCGGAATGGTTCGAGAAGGATGCAGGTTGCTCTGGTGAAGTGGTGACGAGCCGGATAGGTGTGTGCAGAGCCCAGCCCAGGCCAATCCCAGGCCAACCCCAGGCCGGACCGGGCCCGTCGGTTCGGGACCGCGCCAGGGGGGGTCCCTTCTCCTCCTGCTTCTTCCTACCCCACACTGAGCCGCAAGGAAGAGGCGTCTAATTTCTGGCTGTAGATGGATGGATGAGGATTATGTCGGCGACAACGATCTCGCCTCACCACTTAGTTGGGCCGTCCGGCATCATATCTGACATGCGAGCCCGATGATGCGACCCGAGCGCCTAGGGAGAGCTCTTGCTGTGACGGTTTGTTGGTCCAGCAGATGAGACGAGACGAGACAATCTGAGTGCTGATACTGTGGGCCAGTCTGGGCCGGCCCGGTCGATTAGGAGGAACCGAGATACTGTGCTCTGTACAAGACAACCCCCTGTTTTATAGCAGTGGTTGACCTTAAGAATGTATATAACTAATTAAAATCCTCATCTTAACTATTATAGTAGTTAGGCACGCTATATTAAAGTAAGTTAGTTTTATATAAAAATTTTAATAAAATTAATATTAACTACCTATTTTATTTACTTATTAATATATCTCTTGTTTTTTTAATAACTTACTATAGCTGCTTTAGTATTAAGTTAACTAGATTATATAGCAGTTTAACTAGCATTGCTTTCTAAGCTTTTAAGATTGCTGCCTTAAAAGCATTATTATAAAACTTTTTCTTAACTATACTTTTACTTAATTTAATTTTTAAGCTTAAGCTGCATGTTTCTTATAAGGCTTAAATTTAATAAATATGCTAGCTAAACTGCTATATATACTTTAAAAAAACAATCTTTTATAAACGCCTTTATTAAATATAAGATATAAGCAAAAGTATTATAAAATTAGCCCTGCGACCCGACAGAATGGGCGCGACCTGCGGATACGACCAGACCTGTGCACCAAGCGGGAGCACTACCACAGTAGATTATGGGTGGCAGCGTGGGCAGCGTGTAATTGTCGGGTCGTGAGTGTGTCGGGGAATTCCTCTCAGCCGTGACGATTTTGCTCTCGACTCGATACCGGCTCTGCTCAGCGTCGCGATCCTCATCCTATGTATAAGTGATTCATCTTTGCACATGCGGAATAAGGTTTGAATTTACAAGGCGAGAACCACCGCACGCTCAATGAAACATTGGATGCCGTCAGCCAACGCCGACGACCCCGAAATAGTTACATAGAGACTAGCATGCGCCGGTGTCACATCTTGGTTCTGAATCTACCATGCAATTCATGGGAACAGGTGACACCCAGTGGCAGCGCGGCCACTGGCTACTTTGGCACAAGTACCACGCTGCAGGTGAGAAAATAGGGAAACCTGGTACGAGCCATGTGGCCCTGGTCTCGTGGCAGCTTTGTACTGTCTGGCACACTGTACGACACAATAAAAGCCGCCCATGATTGGACCCGGCTCTCTGGTCTGGCACGCTGGGGACGGGCCTGAGGGGGGAACGCGCCACGGGCCATGCAACCTTACATTGTACAGATTCTTGCTTCGTCGACCGAGTGATCATATTGCTCCTCAGGAATATAGTGATGTACGCGGCACACGCTCATCTTCAAGGGGCTCGAGGCAGATCGTTATGAACAGAACGGGCAGCAGATCGAGAGGAGGCTGCCTGTATTCAGTGTCCTGTCAGTCTCGTTGCGGGGAATGTCGTCAGCGTTACAGGGCTGGATGGAGTGCCCGCTGTCCTGGTTGTTGTGTTAGCTTCAAAGTGGGCAGGATCGGGTTCCTTCCCATCTCGGGGGGTAATCTTTCTGCAGTAGGCTGTTACTGCCAATTGCCTCAGTCGCATTGTAAGTAGTCATCGACAAGAGAAACTGCAACGGCCGTGGAGCTTGGCGCCCTGGCGGCCCAACACCAAATTAGAGTTTGACATGAGCCGCCGGTTGAAATACCTTTGTCCGACTTTTGGCGTCCTGTGCCCTTTGGGCTTTGAAGGGGTCCCTGGGGTCCTGGCCCGGGGTCGCCTACACTGTGACTGTGAAGTTGCAGCAGGCGATCCCCCGTCTACAGTACATCCCACATCCCACTCCCACTCGGCTATCGCTGTCCCTGTCCCTGACTGAGTCTGGTGTGAGAGGGTGCGAGAAATTAGGTTGACTGCGACCACAGCGCCACGGCTGCTGGAGCTTCTTTACTGATTGCCCCGACCATCATCGACCTCTGACTTTACATCATCATACCGTCAACCTCACCTTCGCACCAGCTATAGCAGCACATTAATCAGCTCTTTGCAAATTCCTCCGTCGACTTCCAGCCCGTACAGTCAACTGCCACCAGTCGCACCGTACCATTAGGTCGCTTACGGCTACCGTCAGCTTTGCAACACGAGTCTCCAACAAGAGTTCGCCCCGGTTCATCCCACTTGTTCCATGGGTTCTCTGGGGAATTAGGCAAACTGCCCCGGACTTACAGCCGCCACTCTGCAGGCCCCTTCAAGCCACCCTGCAGAGCTGCGCACCCCCGAGTTCCAGTTCCGCAGTTGACGTCTACTGTGTGCGGTAGGTTGGCCCGCTTCGAGTCGAGTCGAGGTCGAGTCTTGGACCCTCCTCCACAACATCAGCACTGTGTGCATGTGTCGCGCATGCCAATTTCCTCGCCTAGGTACTGACATACAGCCAGTACATACTTGAACTACAACCTGTTCGGCCTGGCCACCACTGTAGCGAGCCAACCGCACCTCCTGCCCCGAACGCCTCCTTCCCTCCGCACACCCCGTCAGCTTCTTCCCTCTGCCATTCGCAAACCGATTCAGCCAAGGCAGCTCGAATCTTTGCGAACACTTGCTCTCTCTCTTCTCGGAGCTTTGCGACGCCTGCTTCTCCGCCCCGCGACGTCGCTGGTCACCCATTATCCCGCGCCGCCCCCGGATAATATACCCAGAGTACCAACTCTGCCACTACAGGGCCTAGCCTCACCACCCTTGAACAGTTCGACGGACAGCTTCACGCCTCGATCTTGCTTCCAGTACGCGTTTCCCTCCTGGCTACGACGGCCCTCACTTGCCAGCGATTGATCTTTGTCGAGTCGGCACAGTCCTGAGAGCTGCGCATTCCGGATGGTGGATCCTCGTGTCTCGGTGTCTTCCTGAATTCGTGGGTTCGCCCGGCTAGCCGGCTCGACGTCCCCTCTCGCCACCTTCAGCACGCCGACCACCTTGCCGTGCTCACCACCTCGCCATGTCGGGCTTCATGAAGAAGCTGCGAAGCGCCAGTACGGTGAGTCGAATGCGACGGGTTTTGACGAGCATGCGATGCTCTGCGGAAAGGCTTCACACCGGCGTGACTCGCCTGGGGCCTAGGAGAGTATATGCTAACTGGGGACTCTAGGGCGCTTCGACAGCTCCGAAGGACAATTCTCTCAAATCTAAGAAGGATGACCCGCCACAGGAACAGACGCCCTTGGAAAAGATGCTACAAAATGCAGGGCCGCTACGAGAGGACGGTAGCGACAAGTTCTTTGGGCTGGAGAATGTACGTCACACGTCTGATAGGCCCGACATATGAAAGTACAGTTGCTAACGCGTCGGCTTTTCAGTTTGGCAACACATGGTACGATATCTACCCCGATTTTCGACCATGAGTTCTGTACGCTGACGGTGGAACAGTTACTGCAATTCGATAGTACAAGCGCTTTACTACTGCGAGACATTCCGGAATAATGTCGTCAATTACCCACCACACTCTCCCTCGGATACCCCGAATGGACAGAAGAGAAAGGTCAACGTCACCATAAGACCGCCAATAAGCAATGCCACACCTGCGAAGCCAAAACCCTTGACGGCCAGTCAGGCTATGAAACAGAGGCAACAGATCGGCACCGGTCAGTTGCCATCTGGGCAACAGAGGCCAGAGGACAGACCAGACTCTCCAGAGTATAAGAAGAAACAGGCTATGATCAAGGGGCCGGTATTAGAGCTGGGCCAAGAAAATGATGGCCTGGACGGATTGGAAGAGAGCACATTCACGGGCCTCAAGGACATTTTTACGGCGTTGATCGAAAGTAACGCCCGGACAGGCGTCCTGAGTCCGCAACGATTCCTCGAAATCTTCAAGCGAGAGAATGAAGCATTCCGCAACCAGAACCACCAGGACGCACATGAGTTCTACGGATTGGTGTTGAACGACGTAATATCGAATGTCGAGACGAACGCAAGACGATTGCAAGAGCCAGAAATGCAGAACTCCAACGGCTTGGATCATTCCATCGACAGTGCTCTGGGCGCATCGATGGCGCTGATGAAGGCTCAACACGCGACAGGGGCGATGTCACCAGGGACTGGTTGGGTTCACGACATTTTTGAGGGTGTCTTGACCTCGGAAACAAAATGCATGGCCTGCGAGACCACATCGCAGAGGGACGAGACATTTCTGGATTTGTCCATCGACCTGGAGGAGCATTCGTCTGTGACGTCGTGTCTCAGAAAATTCTCGGACGAGGAGATGTTGTGCGAGAGAAACAAGTTCCATTGCGACCAGTGCGGTGGTCTGCAAGAAGCCGAGAAGAGGATGAAAATCAAAAAGCTGCCCAAGGTTATGGCGCTCCATTTGAAGCGCTTCAAGTACACGGAGGACTTCACCAGACTGCAGAAGCTCTTCCACCGGGTTGTCTACCCATACCATCTGCGCATGTTCAACACGACGGACGACGCCGACGATCCTGACCGAATATATGAGTTGTATGCGGTGGTTGTACACATAGGAGGTAACGCCTACCACGGTCACTATGTTGCGGTCATCAAAACGCCAGATCGAGGCTGGCTATTGTTCGACGACGAGATGGTGGAACCGGTTGACAAACATTTCGTGCGAAATTTCTTTGGGGACAAACCGGGTATGGCTTGTGCGTACGTCTTGTTCTACCAAGAAACGACGCATGAGAAGGTGATGGCAGAGCAAGAAGAGGAGGGCCTCGAGGAGGTCAGGATAGAACGCGAGAAGGCCGACCTCGTGCTTGACCGCCTCACTCAGTTGAATGGCAATGGCGAGCCCAAGTCACCTCTGACCAAGCAGGTCACCACACCAATCACACCGGTAGATGAAAAGGAAGACTTCGCCGTTCTGGACCACGCAGATACCGCTCCTGGGTTGCTCGACACACCACCTGTCCCGCCTCTCCCAGAGAAGATACCCGAGCCCATCAAGACATACCCGCTGAACCCGGCGCCTCCTCCACCTCCAGCTGTTGAACCTGCTACCCCAGCGACTCCGGCATCCGCCCTCAAGATGGACGGCTCGTTGCAATCGCCAAAGTTGAAGAAGGAAGATAAGAAGTTGGAGAAAAAGGAGCAAAAAGCTGCAGAGAAGGCGCGCAAGCTCGCCGAGAAGGAGCAATTCAAGGAGGACGAGAAGCGTCGCAAGGAAAATGCCAAGCAGATACAGGAGATGCGCAAGAAGAATGAGGAAGAGCTGCAGAAGGCTCTGGCTGAGAGCAAGGCGGAGGCCAAGTTGCGGAAGAAGAGCATCGTGACCGACGTGCCTGTCCCACGAAGTCCGTCTACGCCGGGTAGCTCGAGTCCTCTCCTCAACCGCGGCAATCGAGGCAGCAAATCGCTGGGCCGGAAGTCACTCAACATGAGCTGGCTGAGTGGCAAAGACAAAAAGGACAAGGAGAAAGACAAGGAGAAGGAGAAGGAGAAAGAGAAGGAGAAGGGAAACGAGGAAATACCGGTGGCGAACGGTAAGGCACCAAGGCCTGAGAGCGAGGCTTCCGAGTCGGCGGTCAACTTCAACGCGGTAGACTTCAACGGGAGCGAGGGGGCACGCTCATCATCCAACGCGGACAGGCCACCGGAGAAGCCTGATCATGCTAAACACGCACTCAAGGAGCGCTTCAGCTTCAGCATCGGGAGGAAAAGGAGCAGCGTGTTTCCTTAGATGAGTGGATACTACCTGTCATCCTCCGGTCATGGTTGACAACAGGAGTCGATGGCGTTCACTGGATGGATAACTATTTTTGGGTCTTTATTTTCCAGCTTTCGGATACCACGGAGGACTTCGGCTCTTGGACTGTGGGGAAAGAAAATTCAGCGCTTGGAAATATTCTTCGTGGCCTTTCCTCTTGCCTTTCTTGTGTCGTTGTTTCGAACTCTTCCACACTGCTGGGGACATATTCGAAAACAGAGGTAGCATTGTCGGCAAAAGGCAAATGTTTCTCACAATACAGCAAATGGGTGGTTGGTCCTGTCAGCCAGCGGCGAAGCACTTCGGTCTATTCTAGCGGGGTGTAGAGAATTGGGAACTGTCGACGTGTTGATAGCGGCACTTGTTTGTACCGCTCTTGCAGCAGCAGCGGTCTTGGGATACCACATTTCGGAGCTGTTGGGTTTACAAACATGTTCGCACGTCGAAGGGGGGGGGGGCGTTGAAGCTGGCCGGCAGACGCGGAGTGTTTTAGAGAGAGCATGCCGTTGCAGGACAAGTGGACTGCATGCGTAACATCATCCGTAGCCCTGGTCGGGGCCCAAAACAAAGACAAATATCCTTGGGAGGTCTTGATTTGGGAACGATGCCAATTGCATCCACCCATTGGAAGTCAGTGCCATTGATTTGTTCCAGAACGCCCAGACGCCGTGCCCACCTTGTCTGTCATCGATCGTGCGTGCCGGTGAATACAAGCCTTTGACCAGATCGGTCCGTTCCGATGCCAGCTGCAATTTTATACGTTTTCCGTTTGATTCCCTTTGCTGTAGGATACACTACACCTCTTGAAGCCTATGCGACATAGACATCGCGAAAGAGTTCTCCGTGTCCACATCGCAGGCGATGTGCGGGCCTGAGCCCGGGGGCTTGTTAAGGTCCCGGAGCGTCTAGTACCTCTCATCCCTTTCACTCGGCCATCATTCTCGAAGCATCCTTCTCGCCACAGCCTCTACCCGAGGATCAGCTCGTAGACTATTATCAGCGTGTTGAAGATGATCAACGGCACTGCGCCCATGTTCTCGTCAGCTCTTTATATATACCCATGCACTGCGCAGCGAAGGGTCTGGCAAGTGATGTCTTCTTGAGGGACGAGCTCGCTCAGGGAGTCCACATACCCCTCATGATCATCCGCACGCTCGCTATCAGACTGATTATCTTGCCCTTGACGCTCTGGTCCGGCCCTGCCTGTCCGAAAGCTGGATCGTGGGACTTCGCGGAGAAGCCGACTGTGTGTATGAGAGAGATGCACGTTAGCCTCGCCGTTCTGACTGCGAAATTTGCCCCAAGCCCAGCGGACTCGTCGTATTCCTGAGCATCACGTACTGCGCGCGAGAAATCGGTCTTCGGAGAGGATGGCAATTGCGTTGATGAGGAGGACGATAACTGGGGGCGCCCACTCTGTTAGTCCCATGTACGTACGTCCGGGAGGCAACAAGCGTGCACCTACCATAGAGGAGACTGCCGAGGGCCGCCATCTTGAGCTGTCGTTGTCTTTTGCGGCCTCTTGCAGCCCGTCGAGTCTGGGGAGTGTCGAGCTGTTCTGTCCCGTTAACCTTGGTGCAGTTCCTCAACACGTGGTCGCGAACAAGGCTTGTCGCAAAAGGGAGTTTCGTCTGGCTCGTTCTGCCTTCGCCCCGTCAGCTCGTGAAAGCTGGCCTTGCGATCGCCAGGAGTGCAGGGGTACCCCCAGCTTGTGCTGCACAGACCAGTTAGCCGCGACCCTGGGGGTCTAGCGTTAGTTGAACAGCGTTCCCGGCTGGCAGGAACGAACGCGCATTGCTTGGAGCTGCCTTGAGCTTCTGACGCCTGGCGACCTTGACTTCATTGCAAATCAGTATCACCAACTTACCATCACCAAAACCCACCTCTGCAACTCGACCGCCGCTATTGTTGCCATTCCACCACCAAACGGTAATCCCTCAAGCTTCGTCTGCCCCGTCTCCATCACCAAGAAGCCAGCGTCTCGGAACGGCGAGCATCGGAAACGACGTCACGATGGATACCCTCGTCGCGAGATACAGCCGACCAACCTACGCCCAGAACGAGGGCCTCACCGAGCAAGATGAGCTGGATTTCAGTGATGCCGTCCCCGGCCCATCCTTGAAGTTCGCCATGCCCCCAGTGGCTCAGGTAAGCTTCCCCTTGCCCCGCCGTCCTAGCTATCCGCAGCACCCCTCCAACCCTCGAGACAAATGAAACAACGCCCACACTGACATTGTCGTCACACAGCCCTCCTCCTGGCTTCGCGCCAACACCGACGACCGCTCGAACCCGCAATGCCCGATCAAAATCGCCCACGGCACAACAACCCTCGCCTTCCGCTTCCAGGGCGGGATCATCGTGGCGACGGACTCGCGAGCGACGGCGGGCAACTGGATCGCCTCGCAGACGGTCAAGAAGGTCATCGAGATCAACAGCCAGCTGCTGGGCACGATGGCGGGCGGCGCCGCCGACTGCCAGTACTGGCTGGCGTGGCTGGGCATGCAGTGCCGGCTGCACGAGCTGCGGCACAAGCGGCGCATCAGCGTCGCGGCCGCCTCCAAGATCCTCGCCAACCTGGTCTACCAGTACAAGGGCATGGGCCTGTCCATGGGCACCATGTGCGCCGGCGTCACCAAGGAGGAAGGGCCCGCCCTGTACTACATCGACTCGGACGGCACCAGGCTCGCGGGGAACATGTTCTGCGTGGGCTCGGGACAGACTTTCGCGTACGGCGTGCTGGACGCCGAGTACAACTATAAGCTGTCCGACGAGGAGGCGCTGGAGCTGGGCAAGCGGAGCATCCTCGCCGCGACGCACCGCGATGCGTACAGCGGTGGGTACATCAACCTGTACCACGTCAAGGAGGAGGGCTGGGTCAAGCACGGCTTCATGGACACGAACCCCATCTTTTGGAACACCAAGCTGGAGAAGGGCGAGTTCACCAATGTCACGAGCAACCTGGAGTAGAGGGAGGAATGAGGAACGGTGGTGCATAGAAGTCTGATATGAGCGGGCGGCGACGGGATAGAGCAGACACGAGTCGAGGCTCAGGGCACATAGTTTGCTAGGCCTGTGCCTGGGCCAGGCATCACCGTTTTGGTCAGTCACTTCGCGATTGACAAAGTGGAGATGCTCTGTATCTGTAACAACAAATGATGACATTCTGGGACAGAGTCCGCCCCCCTGCTCCATGCTATACGATCCCGTACAGCCATCGTCCTTTTGACGTCTGTTTTATGCATCCGAACAACAAGAAATCGTCCATGACAGGTATAAATATAATACATCACACCCCTTCCCCCCTCCCCATCTTACGCATCCTGGGGACGACACACCTCGTCCTGAGGTCTTCTTCATCGCTGGCTACTTTCATCTCCTGCCAAAGTAGGACAAGAGCTTTCCCATCATCGTCGAGGGCTGTCGCGTCGGCGGCAGATCCAGCTTACCTAGCAAGCGGACCTTGTTACCTGCCGGCGGTGGCGTCGGCGGCGGATCCAGCTCACCTATCAAGCGGACCTTGTTATCAGCCGGCGGTGGCGTCGGTGGCGGCGGTGACGGCGCACTCTCCTCCCTCGCCCTCGCGGCCAAGGACCTCTCGAGCTCGAATCGTCGCCTCATACCCTCGGGGGTCTCGCTAAAATTGCTGGGCGCCTTGGCTCCTCTCACTTTTCGCACTGGAACTTTCTCTGTTGCTGACCGTGACCGTGACCGCGGACGCTGCAGCGTCCGGTCCCTTGCTTCTTCTTCGCCGGCCGCAGACGGCTGACTTGGCTTCGGCGCTGCTTCCCCAGCTACGCCGCTCAAAAGGCGCTGGAAAAGCTTACTGTCAGTCTGCTGCGATCTGGGTGACTCGACAGGTGTGTGGCAGGATGGAGTGAAGTGGAGGAGGGCAGAGGTGGTAATCATCTCTTCGGATAGGTATATGCAGTCAGTCGTGGGCTTGGGTTTAGTATCCTTACATTGTGATCTTCGAAGGGCTTGAATGGCACTGATGAAGATGCTGCCGTGACGGTATCCTCCTCGCGTGGGCTTGTGACATCCGTGTTGATGGGTGTTGCAAATCCCTCTGGTGTGATGGAGGCTGCTTCCTGCTCGTTCTGTCCGCCCGCCTCGGCGCTGGTCAAGATATGCTCGTCCTCAGCCCTTTCCACCAGCGTGCCCTCGGCTGATGCCTCGATCGGCTCGTCATCGGCCCAGAGCTCGGCGTGGTCACCTCCATCTGCAAGCGTCTGCTGGTCCCGTAGGTCTCGCTCAGTCGCCGCGTCCCTCTCCCGTGCAGGCCCAAAGCCGGGGCGTCTGGTCCAGCAGTCGGCGTCGTGGAAGATACCCTCAATCGACCATTTCGGTTTTGGCAGGAACGCGTGGTCCGTCCGCCAGCCGGCATCGAAGTACATCCTTGCCCCGGCGTGAGCAATCATTGCGGCGTTATCGGTACAGAACTCCGGAGGTGGGACGGATACTTTGATGTCGTCGAAACCGCGCGCGGCCAGTGTTTTCTGAGCGACGACGCGCAGAAACTTGTTGCTTGCCACGCCCCCCGATATGACCAGTCTTTGTGGGGCTTCTGCCAACAGTTCCTCGTCGTTTTTCAGAGCCAGGATGACTCTGCTCACTATGTTGTGACTAAGTCAGGGTCTTGAAGCTTCAATCAAGTGTACTCGATGTTATGTGGATAGACCTGGCTCGAGGCTCCGTCTGCACCCTGAGCCGAGCTCCGACATAGAGCGAAGGAAGAACGAGTGGTGGGTGCTACTCACTGAGGTGCTCGAAGGCCAGTCTCATCGTATGGAGGGCCAGCTGTAGCCGCTCCGGTTCGTCCATATCAGGTTTCCTGCGGATGATATCCAGAACGCGACCGTTGAGGCCGGCGAACTCGTATCGCATGCTTTTGGACTCCCTGAGTGGCGGCTGGAGCTTCCATTCATATTGAGACTTGTAAACCTCATGCTCGTTTCGAGACGTTGTAGGTGCTTCATAATTTGATTGCGGGTCCAGAGCGTCCACGAAGTCCTCCATGAGCTTCGGGTAGACCACAGACTCAGCATCCTTCGGAATGAGGCTCTCGGGCACAATATCTCTGGCGATCTTGTCGAGCATGTCCCCTAGGGCGAGATGCTCTACCGAAGCCACTATTCGATGGTATACTGCCGACTTGGTGTACACCAGCATCGTGTGCTTGCCGGAAACGAGGAGAGTGAGGAAGGGATACTTGAGACCATGGAAGTGTTTTCGTATCGGACAATTCGTCTTCTGAGACAACAGCATGAGTGGCGCCAGAGCATGGGCCTGCATGTGCTACAAATCAAGATGTTAGATGAATACACAAAGCCTGGCTAATGCCTTTTGAAGGTGAGGGCCGCGGCATACATGAACACCGACGATTGGCACTGACCAAGCCAAGGAACTGTATGATCTCAAAGTTAGCTTCCAACCACGAGGATAGCATGTTGGTACTTGGAGCGTTTTGCATAGATAGAAGAAAGCCATCTTGGCCACGAGTCTGTGGTGGCATAGTCTCCGCAAAATACGTACAGAGCCTCTGTCAGCGTAAAAGTCAGCTTTTGCGCTCTCGAGAGGTTTTGTCCATTTCATGTCTTCTAAGAACCCGAATACTGCCCGTGAGGTAGAGACAACGGAATGGCAAAGAAAACAGGGCAGCATACTAGCTGTACACACTCCGACGTTTAAACAAGCCCCCATGCCGGGTCCTCGAGTCACAGCTATCAAGTCTGGTTTTGCCAAATAATAGGGTGGTGGCAAGCTCCCAGGCTTAAATGGTAGTCCGAGATGCTGTGAGGCGACCGCATCCTCAGAGGTTACTGTGAGGCTTCCTTGCCCGTGGACAGGTTGGGGTAAACTCTGCACCATATTATGTATGAGTCGAGACAGGCTGATGCGCAACTTCAGTACTCTGGCCTTTACTGAGGGTCCGCACCGCGTCTTCCAAGTCACAACAAAACCTAGACTTACTGACGAGTATGACTCTCCACCGCCTCTGCGGGATGAATGCCGCGGTGAATTTGGTTTCCACAAGTCGCCTTCTCCTGGGCTATCACACGCACTGCACCTTCAGGCTCGCGACAAGCGAACAATGAGACGCAAGTATCGTCTGCTGATGTCTCTATCCCCAAAACCAGCCGTTGAGGGAGTCGAGCATCTGCGAAACCACGGCCGAGCCGTTTTGAGGTGAAGGACTGCCTCGGCCAGGTTGGCAGCCTCAGCAGCAAGGCGTGGTGGCGAGCCATCAAATTGTTGTAAGAGGTGATGCCTGAGCCAGCACACTGGTTGCAGCACGCTCAAATCTGAAGAGGCCCAGGAGAGCGCCAAAGGTGAGCGGCGTCCTAGGTGATGGCAGTGAAGCTCGAAGGATATCGTCGCATCGTGCTGTGGTTGGATGCCCGCCAAACAACATATGTGGCGCTCATGCGTGTCAAAAAGATCAATTTCAGTGAAGGTTCGTATAATAACAAAGTTATACTGGTTCTGAGGTCCCGCCAGCAAGTTGGGCGTGCACGAGAACTGGTTGAGATGGTGTGAGATGAGGTGTCGTGCATCTTTGACGTGCACCAACTTTTTGCATTTGAGAAAAAGTATCATACTGTACGGCACGAAGTGACTTTGTACCTAAGTCAAGTGCGGCACTGTGCAGAGGTACCTACCTGCTGTGGGGCCCTGCAACCCTGGCACCCCTGTCGCACTTCTAGTTGTTCAAGATATTAAACATTTTGATTTTTATCAAACTACTAGTCAAAGCTCACTGGATCTACTGGATAGCACATAGTTGCGTTGCACCGAGAGCAGACATAGCATTCCCTCGGTGATCTTCTCTTTGGTGACAAGGCAAAAGGTCTTCACCCTAAGCGCGGTGTTCAAGACCGATCGCCCTTCGTACGCCGAGGCCACCTGCACAAACTGAATACATTTATACTATTTGTTAGCAATTTCTATAACCATCTGTGAGAGGAGATGCTAAGTGTGGAGATGATACTGTCACAAAGATTGACTTGCATGACGAATACATAGTATTTGTCCTAAATTTATGTAGATTATGCTTGGTCTCATACTTCCACCTATAGGAAACTCGTTATCATCATAAAAAGAGACATTACTGCAAGCGTGAAAAAGACGTCTTCCCACCATCCACTACCAGAAGCTACTAGTACCGTCCTCTATACACCAGGGACAGTAAAATCAGGGAAGTTCGGCCAGTCCCCAAGAGAAGCCGGGTCGCCCCCGATCCGCACATAGACGCCCACCGCCGGGATGCCCCCATCGACCACGAAGAACTGGTACCACCCGGGCGGGCACACATGGGCGTTGGGCGGCGCGTCGACCGTGCAGCTGGTCCCGGAGCAGCTCATGTTGGGCACCAGCACGCGGTTGCCCATGTTGTTGCCGTGCGTGCTGAACGTCGCGCCCAGCAGCGTCACGGTGATGGCGCCGTTCGCGGCCGCTGCGCCGAGGGAGAAGGGGATGCCGGCCGCGCCGTACGCCCAGTCCGTGTTGGCGAGGGTGAAGGTCGGTCGCGGCTTGCCCGACAGCAGGTACGGCGGCGTGAACACCTCGACGCGGTACTCCTGCGGGTTGACGTTGTCCTCCGGGTCGGAGCCGGAGATCAGCACGCGCCCGTCCAGCAGCGTGATGGCCTCCGAGTGGTACAGGCGCGCGACGGTGGTGTTGGCCAGGACGGTGATGCGGGCGCCGACAGGCCTGGAAGGGTCGTAGAGCAGCGCGTTGAGGTTCGGGTTGGTGGCGAGGCCGAAGCCCGCGACGCCGTGCTGGGCGCCGTTCACGATGAGGTAGGTCCCGTCGGGCAGAGCGGGCATGTTGGGCATCACGCGGTTCGAGGGCATACGCTCAAGCGTCCAGGTCGGGTTCGCGTCTTCCGGGAAGGTGGTCACACAATTGTCGAGGGCGTTGGCTGCACCGATGGTCGAGCCGCCGCAGATCAGCACGCCGAGATGATCGGTGTACGGGTACTTCTGAGGCAGCAGGGCTGCCGTGCCTTCGAGTGGGTAGGTTCGCCCTGCTGTCGGATCGTTAACGTGACCCGGGGGATTGGGCAGTTGCTTCGTTGTAGCAAAGGTCGCCTCATCCAGGATGCGGGCTTCATTCCAATACTGAACAAAGATGCCACCGGATGGGAGGACGCAAATGTGTGGGTATAGGTTGTTAGGATCCGTTCTTTGCAGCCACTGGTCTTTGAGTCAGTGTTTGAACTGATGACGAGATGGACGGCCTACTTACATCCATGTACAAGGGAGCCGTACCCGTGTAAGGCAAGATCTCGAGCGAAGGCACAGGCGGCCCATTCGAGCCATCCTCACCCCCAATGACCAGGACACTTCCGTTGGCCATGACCATGGTGGAAGGATACCAGCGGCCGACCTGGAGCTTTAGCTCATTGACGTTCTCCTGCCAGTCGTTTTCGCCCCAGACACCAGGCGAGCCATCGGGCCAGTACAGACGCACTCCTGACAGCGAGTCGACCGACCAACCACCGACCGTGAGCTGCCGGCCGACCCTGTCCGGAAGTACTACACCGGCAGCACAGAACACATCCGTCTTGAGATGCAAAGTCCGCCAGGCCTGTGTGAAGTTGTTGATCGAGGCTAAGTCAAGCTCGTAGGCGCCCGTCTCGTTGGCAGGTCCGGTTCCCCATTTGGACAGGAAGCTGATCTTGCCTGTCACAGACTCCGAAGTCATCAGAGGTATCGTTACGCCCCCGATTAACAACGAGTATTCGCCCGCTGCGGCGCCCGTGGCGAAAGTCCATGCGTACAACGGCGTTCCAGTCCAGAAGTAGGTCGTCAGACGATTTCCGTTTCCGCACTGCAATGAGACCACAGTAAGTACCCAAGGTTACAAGGTCTGGAGATGTGGAAGGATGCCCGAAACCGCCTGGCCCTCGGAAGAGGCCGTCGCTTCTAAAACACCTCTTGAAAGAATCTACACATCTTGAGTGTGATGAGTGTGCTTACAATCTCGGACGTATTTCCGGGGCACGTCATTGAACAGTCGCTGTCGGGTTGCTTGGTCGAGCCAGACGATTCGATGTTGGAGGGATCGCCACCTAATGCGTCATGTTAGTACGCGGTTGAGCTGTCAGGCGAGTTGAAGGTTCAGACTCACAGTAGCATTCATCGCCGTATTCGAGGCCAGCAGCCATATATCCAAAGGCAGCACAGCGGTTAAGACACATCGCCGCAGTCATGTTGCCCGGAAAGAGGATCTGCTGAGGGAACGTCCTGGCATTATTCACGTTGTCGACGTAGCACCCCTGATACGTCCAATTCCCAACCTGTGAGGCCGCCGCTGGGGGCGCGATCTCAACAGGCGTTCCTTTGGAGACAATGGACAGTCTGTTACCAGCACCACACATCTGGGTGGCATCACCCGAGCAGGGCATATTGCAGTCGGTCGACGGGGCCTGCGTTCCGTTATTCGTGATTCCATTGTCACAGTAGCACTGAGTGGAATACTCGGTTCCTGACACGATGTAACCGGCAGCGTTGCAGGTGGTGACGCAGGACTGAGGCGTGAGTGTCTGGGAATCAGGAGCCTGATAGCTCAGAATGCGGGCCGTAGTGGAATCCACCCAGCAGCCCTGAGCAGACCATCCGTCAGGATAGCCACTAACAGCAGCCACTGCTGAGGAAGTAGAAGAAGCGGCGGTGCTTGCCACACCGCTGGGCGCCGCCTTGACGAGTGACAACTGAATAACAGTCAGTAGGGAGCCACGACCCGGAGAGATCAAGGCCTTACCGACGAGAGTACAAGAAGTGCCAATGGCGACGAAGGAAGTAGACTCCACATGGTGAAAGACTGCTCAAACCCTCAAAGCACCGGGTGAAAAACGAATGTCAGCTGCTAAGACCAAGAGATGAGAAATCAGCCCACGGAAGTTGGCAGACCTGTCCCCAAACGGGACATGTGGAATATATACAACATGCGCCATGATGGTGTGGTTCATGACCAGGTGAATGAGAGAAGGGCAAGAAAAGATTGCGGGCTTGGAAGCCAGCGTCAGCGCAACACGAGATCTAGTCTTGCAGATAACAATTCCCCAACCCAAATTGGGATCGCCTGTTTTCTTCACCGCAGGGCTTGAGTGGCAGGCCTCGTGCTGGGCGCGGGACCCATGGAGCAATCCGGGGAACGTTGAGTAAGAAAGTACTTTGTTCTTTAGCGTGCAGTTATCTGTAGCCGCGAGTGATTACACGAGGACGAGGGTGGATCGTTCGTCCTGCTGCTGCACTCGTCATTGGGAGACAGGGTCGCATCCGACGCAGCGTGTGAAGCCATTGTTGGGAGGCGACCGCGCGAGTTCCTTCGGCTTCTCCCGCGAGAGAGGGATCAGGGTGCATTCGAGGGGCGCACAAGCCCGGTTGCAGGCTCACAAATGCAACAGTGGCCTCCGCGACAGTCTTGCGAAGAGTTTCGTCTTGTCACATTGGGAGCATATTTTTTGACTCGATGATGAAGGCATCGTCGTACCTGGCATGCTGGTGCAACAGTGCTATTCCCTGACGAGTCCAAAAAGCGGTTCCGATGAACAAGGGAATACCACCGAGCTGGGACCCTTGGCTTTGGACGGCTGAGCACTTGTGTTACAGCCAAGGGCGTTGAAGATAGAGTATCTATCGTGGTACTGTAGTACAGATGTCGTCCAAAGCGGCGGTCAGCAGTAGGGATCAGGGGCGAGACTTTACTGATGCAAGGATCCCATGTCGGCTCAAATAGAGTTAACGTCGAAGCTTATTCCCATCCGAACGGTTCCACCTGCCCCAGTGGTCGAGTGTTTCCACACGAGTTGCCCTCCACGGCACGCTCCCACGCTCTTATCGCAAGCGCCACCTGACTTTCTGCAGACTGGCTGACTGTACGGATGCAATCTAGTTCTTTGGGTCGAGGTCGGTTCGAAATCGGTACGATGCTGGCATAATACGGACGGGATGTTGGGACGATGTTGGGACGACTCCAATGTAACTACGTACCTGAAGTTCCTCCCACTCCACATGAACACCAGTAAGCCCGCGGTACGCCCCCACTACACCCTGTGCTGCCAGTGGGTCAGTGGGTGTCGTCAACGACGCGGCTTGAGGGCTGGCGCTGGAATGAGAACTCCGCATGCATGAAGTGTCGACACATGACCTATGCCGTGCAGCCGGGTGAGGTCTCACCCTCGGTGTTGTTCAGCTTGCAATTTATTTGCACAGCGTGGCGTCGTCAGATAGGCATCGCGAACGTGACATCGCCTGGCCTATCGGTTGTCATCGACCAGCCACCCCCAAGGGCCCTCTGGAACCATCTGTGCAACGCGCGAAAGCCTTGATCGGGCATCGAATGCCCTCTCGTATCGCCATGATAGTGAAGACAAAATGTGGCAACCTAGAGACCAGTCAGCAGTTGATAGTCTATTGCATCTTTGTGGACTCACGTCGGCGGTAATGAGAGAATCGTTCCAAATGGAATCAGCCCTTCTGCGATAGCACGTCACATTGGACTTCAGCCCCACGGATATTAGGCTGCATTCTGAACTACCGGATGGTGTACCACGTTTTCGATTTAATGAATCCCTCAAGCCGTGGCACGCTATTATTTCTCCTCGTCCTTCATTATGGTCTCGTGTTGCAACTGTGCCAGGTCGCCATGTGTTGTGCGACGCATTTGAAGATGCCACCCATGGCAAAATCTAAAAATCGCGGTGTTGTTCTGGCATCAACACAATGTGTTTGGCCGCAGGCAGCTGAATGTAGTCGGATCTCACCGGGATGACAATTGCCTTTACTTAAACACTACTGGGAGAGGCGCAGTCTCATTGAACCTCTCTCACAGGACCTGCAAAGCCGCTGAAAGCCTTGGGGTCCCAAATTTTGTGTCCTAGATACGTCCTTTGGCGGTGTGAGAATAGGACCGTGGTGTCTCCGCTCAATATGACCTAGAAGCAATCATAGGCTGACTGCATTAAACGTCCTGGTGGTAGATAGCCATGCGTCAGCTGCAAACCCAACGGATCATCCACCTACGAGTCGAGCCCATCTCCGAGACCATCGCACATTGCCGTGTTGGCAGCACACAATCTTGCATAGAAATACCGCAATGCAACGTCGGCGGCTAGATTTCGCATCGCTACACCGGGCGGATAATCTTTCCAAGATGGGTTATGGATTGTGGCTGGCTCTGCTTTGAGCAGACCGTACCTAGGTACTCGCACGCTGGTCTCCTTAGAATTGAGCCCAAGCAGGAACGATGCCATGGTGAGGCAATCTGAATCAGTCAAAGACGAGAGTCGAAGCGGCCATTCAGGCTCACCTTCCGATAGTAGAAAGCCTACGATATAGCAAATGCCAGACAGGAGACCGAACAAGAAGACACTGCCGCATTGGACGCCGTTGGACCGCCTCGACGTAGCACCCACTATACCATGCGCCACCAAAGACTGAGCATTGTCTCTTGCAGCAGACATGGTCAATCATCGGCGAGTGTATGTATGTGCACTCACCTTGAATCATTGACTGCGGATATTGAGAGAAGCAGGCGATGGAGATAAGAGAACCTGTGGGACAATGGTCGCCCTTGACAGTGGGGCAAGGGGCCATCCAGGACAGCTTCCTCTGGAGAACCTCCGTTTGTTGACTCAGGTAGCCTTCAGCCCTTTGCAAGCATGGATGAAGCCGGGTCGGTTCGCAATATGGATTTCGTCTTCGCCTGGAGGCTGGACTCGTCCCTGAATCCTTCTCGGGCGGATAGGCCGGTCCATGTGACGGTTGCTACCGTTGATGAGCAGCGTAAGCCCGTGTCTCCCAAGCGTGGTTGTTTGGCAGTCGAAGATGTACTGCTGACTCTATTGTTGTTAGCTTCCTCAAAGTCAACCTCCGCCAGAAGCCGTCAGCCACGAGAAAGGCAGACCGTGGAGGCATTTTTCTACTGCTGCGATCAAGGGTGGGATGGCATGTGCTCCATTTATAGATGACAGGAGTGTGATGGGAACCAATTGGGGGCCACGGTGGGGGTGCGGCCGGGCGTGGACCAAGAGCAATAGCATAGGTATGCAGAGTGTATCGCAGTGTAGAGCAAGTCGAGAGCTGATGTAGTTGAAGCAAAAAGTTCCGTCGCTTCTGCGCGCGGCTCTGGTTAGAAAGGGTCCGGGTGGCAAGAAGAACGCTAACATCATGTTCGTCAGCAACTTCAGCCAATTGAACCTTGCGAACTAGCAGGGATGCTTGGGCCGGGCGGCGTTTGATGACTGCTCGAAGCACTTCCAAAGGCTGTGTGCCCCACAAAAAATTCATAGTGAGTCACCTTACACTCACCTGGATTGACTTCAAACCGGGAGGGAACTTTTCAACCACCGCGCCAGGGTGCATGTGATACTAAGTACTTGGCAGCGATAAATGAACGAGCAGTCCAAGTCGGGAAACAGTGCTCATTCTTTTTGCCACCAAGTCAAACCTGGCGCAAGGAATTTTATTTGGCGCTACCCCAACACTTAAACTTAACCTTCAACTTTGGTTTTCAACCTTGGTTCCCAGGGGGCGAAGTGATCGCGTTCGCCTTCACCTCACCATAGAAACACCAAGCTCTTCTTCAACCCGATCCGCACATATTCTCACATCCGATTTCGAAGCGCTGGGATAACAAACCCCAACCTTGTTTACGTATTCTTTCAGAAGACGCTGTATTTCTTACAGCGCACTCACATCATTGTACCGCCCTGGCTTCCCACGACTTCAATCTAGGACGCCACCTTTCTACAATCAACACGCAGACCATGGCCGATATTAACACATCCTCTGCCACCTCGGCAGCCCCGCAACCACCTCAGAACCAGGTCACAGCCTCTGCGAGCACGAGCAGAAGAGGCAGATCTGGCCGAGGTAGAGGCCGAGGCTCCAATAATAGAGGCTCGGGTCATGGACGGGCAGGACATATGCTGCCCGAGGGTGGCACCGCAAACACACAACAAATAAATCATCAGGGCCCCGCGAGCACGTCAGGAGGTCAGACCCCTGCCACTCTCACCGAGCCAACGGGTTCAGCTCACAGGGCAGGGAGGGGAAGGAGAGGTGGACGGGGCCGAGGTCGTGGGGGGAACGCTGGACCAGCGACTCAGATCGCTCCCCGAAGAGCCTTTGGCGGGCAGCTCACCTCAGCGAGCGAGGACATACCCCAAGGGCCGGAAGGATTAAGTGGTGAAGCTCCGGAATTCGTGCCTGGTCAGCCTCTTCAACAGAGGGTGCGGCGACCACCCAAGACCAAGGAAGCGCCAAACACGAGATCTCGAAAACCTTCCACCAAGTCTGAGGCCATAGACTTGTCGACGCGGATTCACGAAGATATCGACAATGGCCAGTACGAATGTGTCATCTGCTCTAGCGAGGTTGTGCGCACATCGAGGATTTGGACATGTACGTTGTGCTGGACTGTCACCCATCACCACTGTACCAATAAGTGGTTCAAACTAGCGATGGAGAACGACAAGCAGCCGCAAGGCACCAACCCATCCTGGAGATGCCCGGGTTGTAATTCGAAGCTGACTGAAGACCCTGGTTCGTACCACTGTTGGTGCGGCAAGGAGGTCAACCCGCGGTCAACACCAGGGCTGCCACCACACTCGTGCGGCCAGACATGCTCAAAGCCTCGGGGCAACTGTCCTCACCCATGTGGTCTAATGTGTCACTCTGGACCTTGTCCTCCTTGCACTCAAATGGGTCCCATGCAGTCTTGCTTTTGTGGGAAGAACACGACCCAGAAGAGATGCGTTGACACGGATTATACCAACGGCTCCAGCTGCAACGAGGTCTGCGCCGACCTGCTACCGTGTGGAGAGCACTTGTGTCCCCAGAAATGTCATCCAGGAGTCTGCGGCGCGTGCGAGGTTCCAGTGCCCTCGACTTGCTACTGTGGGAAGGAGCACGAGGAGATACCTTGCGAGAAACGAGACGACTTGCTGGGATCATTCAATGCTGACCAAGCAGAAGCAAGCGGCGAGCCTGTTTGGTTCGAAGGCTGCTTCACTTGTCGAACGCCATGCACCAGAAAATTCGATTGCGGGGTTCATCGCTGCCGGAATGGATGCCATCCACAGGATGAGAAGCCGTCACATTGCCCATATTCGCCGGACGTGATCACACACTGCCCCTGCGGCAAGACACCATTGGATGAGATTATGCCAAGCCCACGACAGTCCTGTTCGGATAAGATCGAGCACTGCTCAAAGAGATGTGGTAAGGCCCTGCCCTGCGGGCATTCGTGCCCTGATCTTTGTCACACAGGGCTCTGTAAGCCTTGCTGGCAGAAGACGGATATCACATGCCGCTGCAGCAGAACAACAGTCTCGACGCTATGCCACGGAGTACCTCATGATGAGGTGATCAAACCGGAGTGTCCTCGGGTCTGCCGCGCTCTCCTCAACTGTGGACGACACTCGTGCGATGCCCGTTGCTGTCCTGGCGACAAGAGGGCAGCGAAGCGTCAAGCAAACAGACGCCGGGCCGCCGGACCAGCGCAGGAGGATGTGGAGGACGAGCATATCTGCATGAGAACTTGCAATCGGTTGTTGAAGTGCGGCAAGCACTTCTGCCAGCAGCTCTGTCACAAGGGACCTTGCCCGAGCTGCATGGAGGCCATATTCGAAGAAATTAGCTGTTCTTGTGGACGGACCACGCTCTACCCTCCTCAACCATGCGGTACCCAGCTGCCGCAATGCCGATTCCCCTGCACACGTGCACGAGCCTGTGGACATCCTCAGGTTGAGCATCAGTGTCACCCCGACGACGTGGAATGCCCAAAGTGTCCCTTCTTGGTAGAAAAGACATGTATCTGTGGCAAGGAAGTCTTGCGGAACCAGCCATGCTGGTTTGCCGAGGCCCGCTGTGGTCGCCCTTGTGGAAAGCGTCTCAAGTGCGGCTCACATTACTGCAAGCTGCTTTGTCACAGAGGTGACTGCGAGGACGCCGGTGTGCCCGGTTCCCGCTGCACACAACCCTGTGGCAAGCCACGAGAGTCTTGCGGCCACGAGGACCTCGATCAATGCCACGCGCCATTCTCCTGCAAAGAGGAGAAGCCGTGCCAGTCCGAGACTTTCGTCACCTGCGACTGCCAGCGGCGCAAGCAGAAGGTCAAATGCCTATCTACGCACCTGGAACCACGAGGTCCATACCGCGAGCCCCTCAAGTGCGACGACGAGTGTCTCCGGCAGAAGCGCAACCGCCTTCTCGCCGAGGCCCTCAACGTCGACCCGGACCACACGGACGACCACATTCCCTACCAGGATGCTACCCTTCGGATGTGCCGCCTCAATCCCGAATGGACCCAACAACAGGAGCGCGAATTCCGCGTCTTTGCTGAGTCGAGCGCCAAGAATATGCGCTTCAAGCCCATGAAGCCTCACCACCGGCAGTTCCTGCACCTATTGGCCGAGGATTATGGCCTCGACAGCGAAGGCCAAGACCCAGAGCCTCATCGGCACGTGAGCATGTTCAAGGGCCCGCGGTTCATCTCTGCGCCAAAGAAGACGCTGATGCAGTGCCTTCGTATCCTCAAGGCCAATGCCCCAGCCCAGGCGGCGGCTCCGGCTCCGGCTCCGGCGCCTGCGCCGAGCAAGCCCTCGCAACAGCCCTACAATTCCCTGTTGCTCTCCAAGCCGCGATTCGGCCTCACGATCGAAGAGGTCGACGCCGCGCTCAAGGCCGACCTGGCGGCCGTCACTTCCTCCAACCCGAACCTGACATTCGACACGAGCTTCCTGCCGACCGAGGACGTCCTCATCAAGGCCACCACCAGGACGACCGCCGCCAGCGTCGCCTCCGGCGCGCTCAACCCGTCACAGCTCGAGGCCCTGCTGCTCACCACCCTGAAGCCCAAGCTCGTCAAGGCGGTCGCCGCCCACGGCCTCGCCGCCGGCGTCGTCCTGTGCGCGACAGACGCCACCTCGAACGTCGTCCGACGCGAGGGCAGCGACGGCGGCAACGGTTCCGCCGGGGGCTGGAACACCGTCGCAAAGGGCGCCGCGGCCCGGCCTAAGCAGTGGGCGCCGACGCCGGTGATCCAGCCCAAGCAGACGGGGTTCCTGGCCCTGCGGAAGCTGGGCGCGAAGAAGCCGCAGGCGCAGCCTGAGCCTGCGCCCGACCCCGAGCCTCAGCGCGACAACAAGAAGGAGGCGGTCAGGGTCGAAGCTGGGCCCTCTCAGGTCTCGGCTGGCGAGAACGCGGAGGCCGGACCGGCGGAAGAGTGAAGGGAGCTGGGGTGGTGAGCGCCTTTCGGGGTTGGAAGATCTTGCCTGTATTACTTTTCTACTTTTTCACGTAGTTACATCACGGGTCTCATGAGATCTGTCTGAAATTGGACGGATGACTGCGGGGTCACTATCCTCCCTCATGGTCAAGTCTCGGACGGTTATGGTCATCTAGGCGCAGCGGTAGGCACGGCGTGCATGAGTTTTAGATACGGGAGGTAAAGCACGCGAACAGCGGATGCAAACAGATGAGAAAATTGAGATTTTGATGTTCACAAAGTTCCGCTCGTCTGCTGTGCTGGGCACCCTTCGCAGACAAAAAGTCGTGTTATAGCCTTGCAGGCATCCCACACACCAAACTACTATCGCCCCCATGACATACGTAAGACGCCAAGTCGTCAAATTTCGACTCCACCCGCTTATCTTCCCCCTCGACTCTCCCACCATCTCTCTCTCGCGCGCGCGCGCTGTTTTTTCCCTTCTTCTTCAACGTACGGGCGAGCTACAGTCGTGTTGTCGCTCACATCCAAATCTCGCTCGGGGCCCCCGGGCGTCCCGACACGGTCGATACCCACAAGAATCGCCGGGTACCCTTGCCGTCTGACGATCTGCGCCTTACACGCGGATGCAGAAATTGGGCGTAACCCGTGACAGCCTGCCAGGCTGCCTGGTAATATTTGGTACAAGATCCGAGTTTCCACTTCTATCTTTGGGCGAGGTCAGCGCCGAGACATCGTGGGGTGCATTCTTGCCACGAAGAACTACTCGATCCACATGATAAATGTGCAAGTCACCGTCTGCATCAGCACAGGGCAAAGCTGACACAGAAACATTTCGACTGCAGCCATCGACGTAGGTAGCTGGATGAATTCGAATTCATGTTAGGGGTATCTTTATTAAAAGCACGCCTCCCTCCCGCGCGCAAACTGCGTAGTTGAATGGACCCTTTGGCAGCATCCGAGCCTGATGGGCCGTTCGTCGAGTACCTCGACCCTACTCTGCATACACCCGTATCCCAAGACATACGATCCTACCTCAAACCTCGTCAGATGACATTGAGGGCGATGCACGCCAGAGCTCACGGGACCGACCCGGCCGGGCTACGCCTTCATGTCTAGATCTTCTCGGGTGGTGTGGAGGGATACTCTTGCGTGACTGACGCGATGAAATCAGCAATAGACTCGAAGTAGCCATCTTCGAGCACACTCGAGTTATGGTCGCCGTTGGGGAGCGGCTTGAAAATCTTGTTGGGTGCGTGTGATAGTTCGTAGAGACGGCGCATGTGACTCGGACTGGGGACGAGACGAGGTTAGCGTGGATCCTGTGAGACATGCATGTCATACATGGGGTTGCAGAGCAGCACAGCAGATCCGTCTGCCGAGTGATAAGAATCCGGTGCCGAAGGGCATACTTGGCCGTGAACGGGACGATACGGGTTGCCTTCCAAAGATAAAAAGAAATCCTCTGACGTGCTTCAGTGCCAAGGATAGAAGACACTTACGGAACTATTTCATCTTGCAAGCCGGAAAGAAAAAGCGTGGGCACCTTGGTGATCTGCGGTATGGTCGAGTCGCTCG
This sequence comes from Dendrostoma leiphaemia, assembly GCA_026120015.1. Classification (NCBI taxonomy): domain Eukaryota; kingdom Fungi; phylum Ascomycota; class Sordariomycetes; order Diaporthales; family Erythrogloeaceae; genus Dendrostoma; species Dendrostoma leiphaemia. The sequence continues at coordinate 20,589 of JALRMF010000044.1, read as the reverse complement.
GCCAAACCTGGTGACATAGAAGGGACAAATATCTAGCCGGCGGGAGAACGGACGGTATAAGCTTCCGCATCGAGAGGAAGGTGTTTTCCAGCACCAGGCCGACGATGTCCTTCTGATTCTCGGCGACGAGCTTGATGCTAACGGCTCCGCCCAGGCTCTGGCCGTACACGATGAGTTTGTGGTCGCTCGTTTCTGCCCGGGCCCGAAGATAGTCGAGGGCGGTCTGGGCGTCGTGGTTGATGCCAGACTCGCCAGGCTCGCCGGTGGATAAACCGTAGCCACGGTACTCGAGCATGAAAACATTGCAACCCGTCATGCTCGTGAGCATGCGGGCGATGGGCACTCGGTGTCCTATATTGCCAGCATTTCCGTGGAACATCAACACGGTGACCTTTGAATTACGACCCGCTCGCGGGCCCCGGATGTAGAAGGCCGACAGCTTCTCTCCATCGCTCGTCGGTATGAATAGCTCTTCGAAGTCTTGGATGCCGAATTGGGAGGGTTTTGGAACGTCTGTGCGAGCATTCGGGGGCATGTGAGACGGGTATATCAGAGCTCTGTTTTCGGGAGTCACGCTGTCAGCCACCTGTCCAGGATCCCACCGAGGAGAGAAGTCGGTCGTTGGGAGCGATGGAGCAAACCCACTTTTGCTTGAAGTAGAGGAGAGATGTGAGAACAGCAGCAACACCCTTGGATGTGACAACATTAGCGAAGTGCCGCAGGTCGCGCCCCAAGTCGTCCCCAACGGGCCGGCGCATTCGGAGAGGTAGGGGGCCTAAGGAGAAGCGGCGGAGAGCCGGAGGACGACATAGAAGGTCGAGTCAGGGGGGGGGGAGAAAAGCCGAAAGAAGATATGAGGTAGGTAAATAGTGAGAGATGATCAGGGCATGGTGTGGGGGAGGCAGCGTCAAGTATGCCTTACAGTCGAAGCAATGGCCGGTAGTCGCATCCACGAGGCAGCAGTGCCGAGGAGCGAGGCGGTGGACTCCAGAAGAGTCTGGGTCGATGGAGGGGAGGAGGAGGACATTGTAGGTAGTTAAGAAGGGCAGGGAGAAGGAAAGGAGAGGGAGGAGGGAAAAAAGACAGGGAGATCGACGGGAGGTTTACGGCAAAGGAGGAGTAATTGCTTAGGCGAGGTTGTGTGCTGTCTGGCTGTGCTTTGCTGTGCGGTGCTGTGCGGTGCTGTGCTGCGCTGTGGCTAGATCCCACCCAATCTCAATCGGAGGCAAGTTGCAAATGGATACCCGTACCAGTACCAGCACCAGCACCAGGGAACGGATCCCCGTATCCGCGTCTATTGCTGGGTCTCGGGCTGTGGGCGTCTGTCTTCTGGTCTGTGGCCCTCGCTGCTGGGTCTGGGTCTGGGTCTGGGTCTGGGTCTGGGGACTGGGGAGGAGGAGGAAAAAGGGCGTGGAGCCGAATGGGCGGGAACGCTCCGGCGGGCGCAACGTCAATTGCGACGCCAGACTGCAACTGCAACTGCAACTGCAAATGCAGCTGGAACTGCCAAGGGGGCTCTGATGAGGTGTCTGGGTGTGCGCGCGCAGATGCCGGGAGCCAGGAGCCAGGACAGGGTAACCTTGAGCTTTGGGCAGGTAGGCAGGCAGGGCAGGCAGTCAGTGTCGGCCCAGTCTGATGCTAATATGATTCACGAGTTTGTTGTCATCAACATGCTCTGCACCGGGCGTGAGGATTGACAGATCAGATGAGGGAGACAGGCTTCCAGAGTTCCCAGGCCGCAGGCACACCATGGAATCAAAGCAAGGTTGACGTTGTGCGTGCGAGTCTCTTAGGTTTGCAAGTGTGTGTGATGAGGGAGGAATTGAGCTTCAACTTCAGCCAGAGCCTCGGTCGATTATGCGCGGTGCAGGATGGCTAATAAACACTCGAGATTGAGGTTGATGTGAGGTTGGGCTGCAGTAGCTTAGTCCCAACACTCAGACAGTGTTACACAGTAGTGCTCCGCGGCACTTTAGCGTAGGATTGCTGGGTGAAGTTTAGCAACTTAGGTAAGCCACGGCACGTGCGATCAGTCATTGTGATGCCCGGTGTCCCATAGATCTACTTTCGGCGCGCTGGGCTTTACATTCCAGTGGGGATCTTCCATTGTGGCCCCCGCTTGATATCCAAAGCTTACTACTCATGTGCCAGTACAGTACAGTACTCTCATGTAGGCAGGGGTCAAGGTTCCTCTCGTCTCAGAACAATGTCAGCCGCCGTACATGCACCGCACAGACTGCCAGCTGCATGCGGTATGCGATATCCCGGATTGGCTGGAGAGTTCTTGTAACGGCGCGTTCTGTCAACGGTCGTCCACACACCTTGTACAAGTACAAGGACCTGCACCTCTGCTCCATGGACATGGCGGGGGGCAACGGCAGCCTCGGGACTCGACCCGCCGCATTGGGAAGCTGTCCCAAGATACAGCCCGGAGCTTCATCACTGACTAGTTGATTGCCCAAATCCATCCAGATCGCCGTGCGAGGTCTTGACCCGGCGACTCTCGAGGTCAGAAACTCGGATTGATCCCCATGGGTCCAAGTCCAGCATGGCAACGATAACCCGGCGTTTCAGCAAATTCCCCCCCCCCCTCCAGTGGGCTGATGACGGCCTGTGGCGGAGACGTGGTACTGGTGGGCCTCGTCCAGAGATTTTTCTTCTGTTTCTAGAATGAAAACAATCCGCCGTCTCTATCCCACAACTCCCACGGCCCTCGTCCCGTTTGCCTCTTCAAGATCTGCCTCTTCAGGAGGGTCAGCCCGTCTGATGTTGACAGACGAGGCACGCCTTTCCAGCAGCCGAGCGGGCAACAACGAAAAGAAAGATGTCTCGCGGGGGTCCAGGACGTGCGGAACAGAGCCGAGATGGACGCAGGCGAAGGAAGACCCGCCGGTTCTCGGTTGAGTCAGCGCTATATTTCTTCCTTTTTCCCTCTCTGTGTCCTACTTGTTCGATCCCACATAAGTGAACGATCGCTTGGCACGGGACGGAATGATATGCCGGCTCATCTGCAGGTCGGGCGGGCTTCAACATACGGGCTGAAAGGTCATGTCACAGACACAGTTGGTCCCGCTCAGCCGTGGCTCAGTACGGTGGCTGATAAAGTACGCAGGTACATTCCATGATTTGACGATCAGCTGGACCTTGTATGGGATTCCGGGAACCTCTACTTTGTATAGAAGATGTCATGAAAACGGCTGCGGTTCTTCGACCTCTTCTCTTCAGCGGCTCTGTCACCCAATGGCCGAAGACTTGATAATCTTCTTGCCACAAATGATGCTAACTGCCACATCGCTTTCCGATACATACGCTGCGGCGCCTGATGTCGGCGATGGAGTACCCCCTGCTATACGGTCTGAAACGCCATCCCTGCTTAGCCTAACAACCTGGCTTTGTGGGGCTTTCGAACGACCTGATCCACCACTTCATCCCTGGCCATTGTGTCTGTCTCTTGGCAAGTGTTCGTGGAACGATCAACAGCAGCTCTCGGTCGGGGAGCCGTCTGGTCAAGACGATCACCTCTTAGAAGATAGAGCTTGGGCACACAGCATAACCCAGGACGAGCGTGCGAGACTGGACCTCTCTTGGCAGCAACGCCAACGTCTAGGCCCGGTGCGCCACCACAATGTGTTGTTACTCGAGGTCCTCCTTAGGACTCATCCTCCAGGCCAGGCATGCTTTCCAGGCTCTTGACAGCCGCAGTGGAATCCGCTGAATCTCGATGTTGCACTCGGCCGATCCAGATGCAGAGGCAAGATGAGGCCTGTTGCGCAAGATGTCGTCCTGATGTGGTCATTCCGATTGGGCCCGCCTTGATTTCGGCAGCTCTGTCTAAGGAGATGAGCAAATACCGTCCTTTGCGGACAGCATCACGACGACGTTGGAAGCATCGGAGTCACGTCGCAAGTAATCTCTTGCGTTATGTTACATTCTGCTCGCAGGGCGAACGAATGAGAAGACGAAGCTGACATGGTCATTGCGCTCTTTGGCTGCTGCAACAGACCCTGTCGGCATTGGGCCTGTCTCGGGAGCACGAGGATCGCATTTTCTCCTTCCTTTGGTCACAAACAATGCTTACAACTCCTCCACTCCCAACTTGGACGACTCACGGAGACATCAACGGCAGTTGCGGGAGAATGAGCGACACGCCGGGCTCACAAATATGTCGAGGAGATCCAGCGGATGTTCAAGGGGTTTCTTGCTTCCTGCTGTCTCTTTTTCCTTTTTCCTCTTTCTTTTAAATTTTTTTAATAGCGCGCACGGCTTGGCTCCTGATGTGAAGTCATCCTTCTCGTGCTTGGACCGTGGTTGAGCACTGACGCCCATTCTCGCCATTGGAATTGCGCTCAGGCGGGAGCGAGAAAGAAGTCACGCCATCCATATCAAGCAACACGACGACGTCCTCTGCCCTGGAACAGCCGCTCTGAGATAATCTCCTCCTGATGATTAAATCGAGCTCAAATGATGGTTCGGGACACACGAGTTATTGCCGTATCTAGCCTATCCTGGTGATGGCCACGAGTCCAGAGTGTCTTTGGGCGTATCTTCCTCGATCCTCAATGTTATCATATATAGTAAAGTCATGTGTCTACGCTCACGCCCCAGACGTTGGGCTCGGCGCATGCGCGTCTTAAATTGGACACGGCACCCAATAATCGACGCGCCTGATGCGTTTCGCCCTAGCCTCAATGAAGCTGGAGGGTGTCCAGGTCAGTGACGAGGACGCGCCGTGTTGCTGCACGTAACCGCTAGGGGTAGACTGACTGACAGAGCAATATGCGAGGAATTCTACAGAGGGATTTATCGTGCAAGTTTGTACAGCAGGACGCTTTTCGGCGTCGCAGCGCCTTCGTGCGCCTTTTTTTCTTCTTTTTTTCTTTCGTGGATTTGTCCGAATGATTCCGTCAAGTGCATCACGCCGACAGGAAGCTGGGTTGCCAGACTGGGACCACGTCAAACGTGCAGCTTGAGGCGATCGATGGACCGCAGCGACAGGGGATGAAGGAATGGTTGTGCGCTGCTTGCGCTCTTCCCTTTCTGGTCTCGAATCGACTTGACGTGCATGGCAACCCGACAACCCAGAAATTTCTGCTTTTCTCAACGCTGTCAACATTGAAACCCAAGCATCTGGAACTTGGACCACCACGACCACACTCGTTATCACCGGCTCAAGGACAAGTCCAAGCACAAGCTCGTGTCAATCTCTTATCAGGACAGTTCAACAAGGCCTGTGCAAGGTTTCCCCTCCCTCACTTGACCTCGCTGCAGCCCCACTTCACTTCTCGTCATCAACACCGTTTGATTTTCTGGCTGCTGCAGCGCGCCTCACAGGGAGCGAGAAAACCCATCGTGCCAGTTGCCCCCAGCTCATCACTTCAATCGCCAACGGTTCACAGCAGCCGACGGTCGCCAATTCCGCATTTGGAGTGTCCTATCAACCCGTATTCAGGAAACGATCTTCAGACTGTTTGGTCCTGCAGGGAGACAAAAATATCCCCAGAGCCTCCTGCAGCTCGCGTCACCAGCATCTGACACGGCCTGGTCAAGGGTGAATCGGACTGTTCCAGCCCGTCCTCGACGTACGGCTTCACGGCTCACGCCCTATCACCGAGATTTTGTGTTCGTCCTGCGGTGCTATCTCTGTGGCAAACTGTCTCTGTCGACGATCCCACCCTGAGGAAGAAGGACGGAGGATACGACAGATCTAGGGTCGTCAACCAGATCCGCTGCGGCCGAAACAAACAGCGAGCACGTCTAGGATCCCAGGAGGCAAACGAGCGGGAAGCCAGCGCGTCCAGTAAGACGTCAACACGCCTCGTCCGTCATTTGCTGCATATTTGTGCCGCGTGCCAGCCAACTTTTCGCCCAAACTGCAAAACAGCCAAGTCGCGATAAATCGGCGGGTTTCCTGAAGAATACCACCAGCCCACACAGCCAAGATGGTGAGCTTTTCATGCGAGTGTAAGTCATCTCTTTAGCCTCAAGAGTCACGGCATTTCGGGATCGGGTCCCATCACCAGATCAACACAAAACCCTTGTCACTTGAATGAGACTCGGTGCCACTGGTTGTTGTGGCAGGGTGGGATGCATTCTGTCTCGGCAGGTCTGTCCTATACAAGACAGTCCTGTCGGGAGACACTTTTGCTATACACACCCCACCTCCCTCATCCCATCCCATCCCCCGGGTTCCCCATTCCCATCCAGCCAAACCTTCAGCGTGCATCATTTTGCCTGCAGGCCAATGTCATGTCCATGCTTGACTTTTGCTGTAACACACCCTCTGTTGCATTCCCGCTGCCCCTTTCCGTCTGAGGCAATGTCTCTGCTTAATGCTCTGTTATGACAATCTCAATTCCAATATATCCTTCCTCAGACGGTCCCCGGGACACGCCATCTTCGGGCTTCATGCTACAGCTTCCCACCCCCAAATGGTCCCTCCCTTGACCTGCAGTCTCATGCCCACTCTGACCACCAGACAACGCCGAAAGCTAATCTGCAACGTTTCCCACAAACGCAGCCTGCGGCGATGTCCTGACCAAGAAGAAGCTCGACCCTCACCGGAATCGCTGTCAAGGCGCCACGTTCACCTGCATTGATTGCATGGTTCACTTCTACGGCACCGATTATCGGTCACATACGGTATGACGCCCGATGTTACGCGAGAGAGTCAAACCGTGGCGGGCAGCGGAATCAATGCTAAGTAGCTTTCAGAGCTGCATGACAGAAGAACAAAAATACCAAGGTGCCCTCTACAAGAACAAAAAGGCAAAGACCACCAAAAACAACACTCCGTCCGCGCAGCACAACAACAGTAACGACAATATGGCTCACAGAGCATACGTCGAGGACGTTCCTGACTATGAAGGTTGGGAGGATATGCCCGATCCGCCACCGCGAGCACCCAGTCCACCGATGCCCAATGATATCAACGTCTTCGAGTACATGGTCAATGCGACCCCATCCGCGTCCGCTGTTGCTTTACCAACAGCTGTTAGCCCCTCGGAGGCGGAGCCTAGCGAAGGAGCCCAGCTGGTCCGACTCGAAGAGATCAAGAATTACGACGACCTCGACTTGGAGATGATGGCAGACGACGAGGCTTTGGTTTCATACGGATCGGGTCCGATTCCGGGTATCACTTTTGAGACGCCCGTGCCGATTGCTAGGGAGAGGAGGAGGTCGGAAAAGTCTGGCAAGAAGGACAAGAAGAGGAAGCGATTGCACGTCGATACCCACGATCTCGAAATGACCGATGCGCCAGTACTGAACCACTCCGGCCTTACTAGTGGTCTGTCCCACATGATGAGCCGGCACCAACTACCTCCGTCGCCAGACTACTCCGGATCTGGCGGCGAATTCGGCGAGACGCCCGCCAGCCCTCTCAAGAAGTCGAAGCATTCTAAGCATCATCGATCCAGCCGCCCCGTGAGTGGCATTGGCAACAACCTTTTCTCCATGCTCACAAGTGGAGGAACCTCCAACTCGACCAGCAAGGCCAGCAAGCGCAAGTCGATGGCAAGCACCACGACCACCACCAGCAGCAGCAAGAAGCGCCATTCGCACCATCGCGCCAAGCGTCTAGAGGGCGCCAAGGAGCCCAAGCTGCTCGAGTACAAGGGCGAGTCCAGCCGCGAGAGAGACGGCCGGAGCGGTGCCGGTGCGATGGTCGTCTTCGGTCAGCGCGCGGACGACTTCTTCAGCCAGGTTACCAAGGGTCCCGAGAGCGAACGTGGGTGCAGCTTCAACAAGGCGCTCAAGCGGTTCCACCGCGACCGCAGCGGTGCGGGCGATTCGCTGCCAAGGCCATTGGAGGAGAAGGAACTGTTCCGGTCGCTGCGGATGAGGAGAAATGACAAGGGAGAAATCGTGTTGTTCTCCATCTGAAGTGGACAATCTATCACCTGCTGAAAACAACCGTGAGCGAGCGAACGAGCGAGCCACAACAGCAACTGAAGATGATTCGGCACGTGTGAGGTTACAATGCATACAGCAGACGAGGCGTTCTCGGGTTCGACTTGATTTGATGTGTTGCGGAGTTCAGGGGACAAGGCTAGCTACGATGATACCTCGATTTGTTGCAACTAGGGAGGAGAGCGATTGAGGACATACCCGCTTATTTCAGTCAAACGAAGGAAGGACGCGGTACAGCATGTTTTTGTAACGCGTTCATGGGACGGAATGGAATTGGACAGAATCATCTCCCCTGCACTAGGATACCAACAACTTCATATCTTCTTTGTCTGTATTGCTACTGTGGGTGAAGGAGGGCTTAATGGCAACGCTCCTCGGCTGGACATCTTGGGGCACATAGAGTCGGAAGATAAAATTGGGCTTTGGGCCACGATTCGAACAGTTGGCACGGTGTGCTATGCTCAATCTCGAATATGTCTTGTTGATCTTCCCTTCCTCCTCTTGAACTCGTCCGTCATTGTCATATTCGGTATTTGGGATTGCCGAATTGATGTGTAGCCTTTGCCAACAACCAGCCGGCACTTCTACGTATGCCCGTCCTGAGGACTGGCCAGACATTCCCGCTTTCTTGCTCGTCTTCAATACACTGAATTGTGGTCTTTTCATAACAGACCAGTTGATCATATATCATTATACATCATGAAACCTCTGTCCCGTTGGATGTGGCACTCGCACTTCAAACCACCCTCAGGGGCAGTATATGCTGAATCATAACCTCCCTCCTACAAAGCGGACACTCGGGCTTCTCCCTCACCCAGTCTCCGATGCACGTCCAGCAAAAGACGTGTCCGCAGCCCGTCGCCGACGGGTCCTTCAGCTCCTCCAGGCACAACGTACACTTGCGCTGCGACCGCCCCTTGACCCAGCCCAGCGTCTTGTCGTCACGCAGGTCATACCTCGCCGCGTCGCCGCCTCCTCGGGCCACGGGCGTGTGCGCCATGGCCCCGATCGCGGCCCTACTCCTCCTCTGCCCCGCGCCGCCGCTGGACGTGCCCGTGTTCAGGAGCAGGTCGTTGTTCCCGCCGTACCCGAACTCGTGGTCCAGGCTCACGGCTAACCCCCCGCCGGCGGCGGAGGAAGAAGGTCCGAACGCCCGCTCCCGGATCGCGGCCTCCACGCCCGCCTCGGGACTATCCTCGCTGCCGCCCAGCAGAAGCGTCGAGCGCACATGCAGGTACGCCTGGACGGCGAGCTGGACGGCGAGCAGGACGCCCAGCACCTCGTAGCCGGCCCTGCCGTCGCTGCTGCTGCTGCCGCCGGCCCCGGCCCCGGCGGACGCCTCGGGGAGGCGCCGCGTGAAGACGTAGCGGAGCCCCGCGGCGCGCTTCGACAGCGAGTAGTACGCGCCCGAGAAGTAGAAGGTGGCGAGCACCAGGGCGTGGACGTGGGCACCCGAGGTGAGGCCCGGGAGGTGCGCGAGCAGGTAGCGCCCGAGGCGGTACTCGGCGGTCTGGGCGCGGCGGGCGCGCTGGAGGGCGGCGAGGCGGGCCTCGAGGCGGGCGCGGAGGCGGTTGCGGAGGGGCGGGAGGGCCCGCGAGAGGAGGTAGGGGAGGAGGATGGAGAGGGTGATGTAGGTCGATCGGCGGCGGAGGGAGGGGAGCTGGGGCCCGCCCGCGGTCGAGCTGCTGGAGGGCTTCTTCTTGTTGTTGTTGGTGGTGGTGGAGGTGGTGTCGTCGGGTTTCGATGCCTGCGGGGCCTCGACTTGGACCAGGTCGCAGTATTCCTCGCCCAGCGTCCGGTTGCCCAGGAGTGTCGTCAGGCAGTGGTACAGCAGATCGGCTGCAGTGCGCGACTCGTTCGCCCAGGCGTGGGAGGAGCGCGCTCCGAGGAGGCGGCGGTGGAGATCGACGAGCTGGTTGGTGAGAAGGCCTTGGAAGTAGGCGTCTTTCTGGTGCGCGCGGATGATGTCTGGCGCGGTCGCGAAGGGGAATGGCGACGCGGTCGTCTGGGACGCTGCTGGCTGGGGACTTGAGGAGGCCATGCTGAGGGAGTCTAGTCTCTATAGTCTCCTCTTCATCCTCTGAGTTGTAGTCTCACCCATTGCTTGGTGTCTCGCCAAGCAGCAAAGAAGTGAAGAGTCACTGGTCCTTGAGGTGCTGTTTGATTGTCAAGCAAGGTACAGGATAGGCAGTGGTGCTTCAGAACTACTGTACCTCGGCTTTCTTCAATGGGCTGAGCAGCTGGGAAGCTGCCCCACTAAAGTGCAGGGCAGGGGTACTCGGTCCTCACTGCCGGGGATGACGTGCCGCGACGTGCAGCCCCTAAAATTAATAGTAGGCAATGTGGCAGTGTGGCTTCTTTCAATCTGCGGCAGCCACCACGCACGCACTCAAGTCGAAGTGTCTCCCATCCCTTGACGAGGCAACGACTGAACAACCTCGGAGGAGAGTAGAGGGCTGGAGGTTGTGCCAACAATTCATTGTCCATGTATTTGAACACTGCCAGAAGGTTATAGGAGGATACAGGCCCATACAATGGACGGCGATCCGGCGGTCGAGCCACGGCTCGACTCCTTCAGCCTGACCTTTCCCCTCCCCTACCGCGTCGCCTTCATCGTGGTAATAGGTAAGTCGTTGCAAAGTCCAGCGCTATTCGTGGAGCCGGGAACGCTGACCATTCTAGCCGTCTGGGGATGGGGCATCAACCTCCACTACCTCTACGACCGCAAGATCGACGTGCCCGCCCTCATCCGGTACCCATCACGGCCCTCCGCCTCGCATCCACCGCACCACCGCTCGACCTACCGCCTCGCAGCCGTCCTGTCCGCGACCTTCGCCATCTCGATCGTGCTCTTCTGGCTCTTGTCCCACCGCGACCCGGCCCTCGTCGTCTACTATGACTGGATGCCCATGTCCTACCTCCTCGTCCTCGCCATCCTCTTCGTCCTGCCCCTGCGCGCCTTCTCCCTCAGCCACAGCGGCCGCGGCCGGCTCGTCGCGACCCTGAAGCGCGTCAGCATCGGGGGGCTCGCGCAGGCGAGCGACGGCAAGTTCGGCGACATCCTGCTGGCCGACGTGCTGACGTCCTACGCCAAGGTCATGGGCGACCTGTTCGTGTGCGTGTGCATGATGTTCTTCCACGGCGCGTCCGGCAGCGCGACGGACCGCCCGGACCGGCAGTGCGGCGGCCGCGTGCTGGTCCCCCTCATCATGGCTGCGCCGTACCTGATCCGGTTCCGGCAGTGCCTGATCGAGTACGTCCGCGTGCGCCGCGCGCCATACAAGGAGAGCGTGGGCTGGGGCGGGCAGCACCTGGCCAACGCGACCAAGTACGCGACGTCGTTCCCCGTCATCGTCTTCAGCGCGCTGCAGCGGAACCTGCCCGACACGGCCGAGTACGATGCCCAGCGGACGTGGCTGTACCGCGCGTGGGTGTTTGCGTGTCTTGTCAACAGCTTGTACAGCTTCTACTGGGACGTCGCGAAGGATTGGGACTTGACGCTGTTCTCTGGCGAGAGGGAGCGGACTGCACCGGATCATGCGCTCGGGCTACGAAGAAGGCTGATGATCGGGAATGGGCCTCCGACCTATTACATGGTCATCGCCATGGACTTGATGTTACGGTGTACATGGTCACTCAAGTTAAGTCCGCACCTGGACCATATCACCGATTTCGAAAGCTCCATTTTCATCATTGAATTTCTCGAGGTGTTCCGCCGGTGGGTCTGGATCTTCCTCCGCGTCGAGACCGAGTGGCTTAGGAACACGAACACGGGCTTGGAGGTGAACGATATCCTGCTGGGCGACTACCAGGGAAAGTACGAAGACGAGGACTAGAAGTACTCCAAAGTCTTTCGACGCTCGCATGCTAGGGCTTTTGATTGGTGATGACGGAACCGACATTTACAGTCGAGCCCGGTTTTGTTTTTGTTTTTGGATATGGAGTTGTCATGTTGTGCACTTGAGTGATACCAGGTTCGGCAACTTTTCCAAGGAGAGGAGTTTGGAGGAGTATTGATAGATTTATGGCTCTGTTTAATATCAAGCCGCTTGTATCTTATCGGTAGCCCAAGAACGCCGTGCTATGCGTGATTTGATCTGTTCCGGATTCACGTCGCAGGCCACGTCAGGACGGCTGGTTAGCCAAGGTGCCCAAATCCCATCTAATATGTACGTCCCAAAATGCCAGTCTGGGATTCTCAGTCCATAATTATACGCTTCTAGTGTATGTATGTATGCCAACCGGAACAAAACAAACCTTTCCAACTCCAGCTTCTGAAGCAATGGGTATCGAACGCGAAAAGTGGAGTTCTCACAAAACATACGACATCATCATTCCTCCTCAGAGGAACCAGGTCAGCCACGGTCTGTCAGGCCTCGTCGGCTGCTTCAGCTTGTTGGTACAGTATCCAGGGTAGTTCCGGGTCTTGCTTGAATCACAGGTGCAACGGCACCCGACTCCATCCTCCTTCTCGGGGCTATAGAGCGCATCCCCCAGAGCGATGGAGCCTTCGAGCTGCAGGCCGAGGGCGTTGGCCGGGCACTGCTGGAAAGAGTTATGCCGGTACGCGAAATCGCTAAAGTGGTGGACTCGCTCGGGCTCGACGAGCATGCCGACGGCCAGAGAATGGACTGCCGCATCGCCCCACTGTAAAGCAATAAGGTGTTAGTAGGCGGCTTTTGGTTGGAAATTTTGACTGCAATGCGATGGCACCAGAACTCACCCTCTCGCTGTAGAATCCCTCCTTGGAGTCCAGATACTCAAACAATTCCTGATACTGCCGACTGCGAAAGAAGTCCAAGTCGGCAATCTCAAAATTACTCCAGTAGTGACACGCGCTCCACACGTCGCCGTAGCGGTCGTGCAGGGGCATCCAGCTCAGCCAGGTCCGGAAGGGGTACGGCAGCCAGCTGGCCTGCATGAGGGCCGTCCAGAGGGCCGTCGTGGCGACCTTGTTGTTCTCCTTCCAGTCGCTGACGTGCCGGAACAGGCTCGGGCAGGTGTTGGGCTCCTCCCAGAGGCTGATGGTCCACCCGTAGACCTTTTTGTGCCGCGCCATCTCCACAAAGGGGTCGTACGTGATGGCGCACGAGAAGTCGACGTCCGGCTCCAGCCGCCAGTACCACTTGTACGGCTTCAGCGCCTCGAGCGTGTAGAACTTCCTGATCGGGGACCCTGTCAGCGGGAGAGTGCGCCAAGCTTCTGCGGCTAGGTGGGAGCGGCAGAGGAACGCAGCTAGCGCGGGCTGGGGGGGTGTTTGTTTGTTTGATTGGTGCAGCTGCGGTTGACTCCTCGTCCGGAATAGACGTCTAGAGTTTAGACTGGGGGGTTGCGGAAGACAAGAATTTACAGCAGAACATAACTTACCCTGAGAAGAATCGGCACATGTGGTGGTAGCCCTCTCGGCCACCATAGTGGATCCCCCGCTCGCCCTGCTCGAATATCTTCTGGCGCGCAGCCTGCTCGTCGATCCACTCCGGGTACGTCCACTCCTGGCTAGGGATCACCTCGAACTTGGCCTCCCCGGACACGGTCTGGTTGATGATGCGGATGAACTCCGGGTCCCAGGGCTTGTCGTTCAGGAAGACGTAGGGGTAGTGGAACCAGCGGTTGAACTTGTCCTCGACGGACCTGAGGGTGTGCCGTACGGCGTCGATCTCCGAGTTCTGCGCCAGCATGACTAGCACGCCGTTCTCGCGCGCCTGCGCTGCCAGGACGTCCGGCTCCTGGCAGCCCGTGTAGAAGGGCTGGTCTGTATTGTGCGTCGGTCGCGGTATGTCGAATTTGCGCCAGTGGAGGAAGACCTCGATGTATAGCGGGAGGAGAATCGAGGCGGCGATCAGGAGGAAGCGCCGCGAGGGGCGCGGGAGTGATTGGAACATGGTGGGCGGGATACCCCCTCCTTCTTTTGCTTGTGTCTTTCCCAGAGGAGCTTGCTGTCCGTTGGAGCGTTTTTCGAAGCCCCTATATAGGACGATGGCGGAGGAGGAGCGTGGAAATTGGTCGCATCTTTCTGCGAGAGATCGTCCCGCCTATTCGTCTTTGGTCCCCACTATGGCGAATTCTCGCGAGCCTCGACTTTCCAATGAAGCCGACTTGATTATACTCTCGCCTCAGCGAGATAGAACTCGTCGATCGTCGTGTACGGAGCAATCAAAGTTGAAATCTGGCTCGGAGACAGCTGTATGCAACTTGATCTCGAGTATTGGGCTGCTCAAAAGATGTTGTAGGAATTTCAGGACAAGACAAAAGTAGGGGAACCAGGGGACGCGAGCAATTAGATTTGGAGAAGACTAGAGAGAGGTAAGCCCACCGTCGAAACACGAGCCAGGAGAGGTTTCGACGTCTAGTCAAGATCCCGACGTGGCCTGTCCGGTTTGGGTCTTAGGTTGGGACGAGCCCGTGCGAAACAAGACGGGGACGAAGACGGAGGAGAGAACAAGCCAGACTGGGTAAGGACTAAGGAGCTGAGCTCTTGAGAAGCGCGACGCGGGAAATAGATTCACTAGAACCTGGAAGGGGGGCCCCCCAAAGAGGTAGCAGCGGCTTACAAGAGAGCAGGGCAGCGAGTCATCGCGGCATCGCGGTCGATCGTGGACGATCTTGGGATGAGCCCCGTTGACAGTGCCGGGACCGGGCCAACACCAAGCATCAATGGCATTGTACCAAAAGAAGGTGAGGCAGAGCAAAGACCCCAGGTGACGCACGACGCGCCGAGAGTCTGAAGAAATGAAACTCGTCAGCTCGCCATGACTGCGCGGCAGGCATCAGGATGTCGGCTCCCAACACCGCACCGTTCTGAATGCCAAAGTGGGCCTGACATGCACGCATAGGCATGGGCTACGGGGAGACACAGGGCGGCTGTTCAAGGCTGTGTTGGCGGACGGGAGGCTCGGGTTGAGCCATGCTTGCCAGGGACTGCTTCTCATTAGCCACAGAGAGCTGAAGGTTTCGTTACGGAAATAGGACAGGATGTCTACCCCACAAGGCCCCCCCCCGCCGCCTTGCTGCGTGCGCAGGCACCAGGCTCACTGGCAGCTCCGGCATTAGCATTAGCATTAGCTCTAGCTCTGGCTCGTGGGTCCACTGGAGACCACCACAGACTGGCCGCTCTGCCGCTCAAACTCGCCAGTCCGTGTCCACTGTTCCATACGGGGAATTCCTGGAAATAAGCTTTGACGGCCTTGCGCTAGCAGGGTCGTTCCACGTCGACCGATCGCATCCCGCATGTGCCGCATCGTCTCTACCCGACTGTCCGTCTCGACCTCCCACTGCTTTGTGCGTTTCATCAACAAACTTTGCACTAGCGTCCCAGGAACCAAGAGTTCAGTCTCGGATGACGAAGTGCACGTGAAGGGCGTGTAGCCGAGCCTTGCGTGCCCCTGGGCCATCCAAGCTGCCGCCGCTTAGGAAGGATGAAGAGCTGATGGATCGGCCGTCAGAGCGATCCACAGAGAAGTAAGCTGGATCGTCAGTGACGGGGTCTCCTCGACTCATCAGCCTCGCAAACACCAATCCTCCGCATCCTCCTCGCAGTTTTCGGGCAATGTCATTCGACGGTCCGCCCTCAGGGCTCTCCGCCTCAGGGCTCTCCGCCTCACCGCAGGATCACTGACAACGAAATTGATCAACATGTCGCCCCTTGCGGCATATCGGCTGGGAATGAACCGTCAGTCTCATCACAGATTGGGGTGAGCCCCCGCTGACCTGCTGGGTCCAGCCCGAGCCTCCGACGCGATGTCGCGGACCGACGCCGTCCTGGCCAAGCCGTCAGAGTCGCAGCCTGCCGAGCCTGGCGGGCCGTCCGGCAGAAGCAACTACAGTACCGTTACATGCGCTTGCTCATCCGCCGTGCGGCTGTGGTCATCCTGCATCTTCCATGTGAAAGAAGTCTTACTGCTCGTGATGGCGATCGTGACGCTGACGGCGTTCGCCAAAGGTAAGGACTGGAAAGATCCACTTGCTTCGATCCCCATCCCCACCGATGCAGTCCCATGACATGACTTGGTGACGCGGTTCGGCACACTTCGAAAATCTCTGGCCTTGGATGGAGGCACGATGGATCGGGCGCGTGGCCGATGAGTCGTGAGATGAGCTGCGCCAAGTGGATATCAGCATGGACAAGCCGAGACTCGGTGCGAACTAAGGGGCATACCGGCGGTACCTACCGACACAGTATGTTTGATCACGGACCGTCCTGACAGAGGCTGACTTCTGACGTCTAGGCCTCGTCTCTTTCGAAACACTCTGTCCGAACTCACAAGCCCGTCTTCTGTGCCGAATGGCGGATAGCAATGTCGCGATACCTCTCTTCCAGTAGGTTGCGACCTATCGTTGTCGCTTGACAAGTCGGCGTGCGCTGAGATGAGGTTGGAGCTCTATTACACAAGAAAAACAGCCTTTCGGTCATGTGAGTTGCATTACAGTGACACAGAAACGGTTTGACAGCCGGTCGCGTTCTGGTCATCTTGCTGTCAAGAACCTCGCTCATCGCGGATCACGGCTGGCCGCTGGATTTGATCTGGATTCGCTCCTCCTTCATCATCCAGTCACTTCTGCACATTGCGCGCTCAATCCACCCGTTCACCGTCTTCTCCTCCCAGTGTCTACTCGCATGAGCCTACACGTCGGCCGGAGCGCGTCCCCTATTTCCCTTTCGCTGGTTCATCTCATTGCACTCCTCCCTGTGTTGCCTCTCGTGAGGCTTCTGCTTTCGAGTGCATGTGGTACTTGATGCCGGACGAGAGCCGTCGGTTGGACATACGACACTTCCTCACCTTGAAGCCCAGATAGTCCACAGTCCTTCTTCATTTCTGGTTTTCCCACTTCAGATTTCCTTCACCCGGATCATGATGGGATGAGGGCCGCCGCCGGAGCCTGACGCTGGGCTCTGCAACGCGCTCATCCCGAGCGAGCAGCCCTAATTGCGTCTTGTGCCTGTACGTGGACCGAGCGCAGATTCATCATCTCGTTAAGCCAAGATGGCTTATTCGATCCCCGCTTCCCTATCAGCTGCGTCCATGATGACGGGCTCATCACCTCGGAGGCTGATTTGAGGCCTCACGGAGCCTTCCTTCCTGGCATGATCACTGGCATTTTCATTCCAGCACTAATCGATGCCTGGGCATCCAAAACGAAACTGCTACAATGGCAGAGGTAATCACATGTAGTCAAGGAATCTTGCCCTATCCCAAGGTAGGTGCCACAATGCCTGGTTGAGACATCCGTGAGTTGGCTCCTCATCGGACAGCGCAATGTAGCATCGATGTTGTTATAGAAGAGGCCTCATGGAATCGATCTCTGTAACGATGGTCCTCAAATTCAAGACTAAATTATTGAACAAGTGTTCGACGGCTTGCCCGACAAGGCAAGTACGCCAGTATTGTGGGTTACTGGATCTTTGGGAATATGTGCTGCCACCACCTCCCCCTCGCCTTGCCTTCGCTCCCAAACAAAAGCAAGGGATCGAAACAGTCACGAAATGTCCCCATCGTGTCATTGAACCATGATTCCCCAAGCCACAGATGCAAAGTTGGGGGAGATCGCGTCGAAAGTTCGACATCGATTGGTACACTGCTTTCCAATATTGCAACGAACACACTTAGTACCATACGATGCTCAGAAGTCCCTTGCAAAGGATGAAGACCTCGATGATAGGTCGACATTGCACAGGCTGGTCATCGGGATGAACAGATATCGGCACAAACGTGCTCTGATGGCTTCTCGGTCGGCTTGCCTAAAACAGCAAATCATTCCTTTTCTAGCGCGTCAATGGGAGTCTAGAAAGGCTCGAGGCTGGCGTTAGTCGTCCCATCGCGGAAGCGATTTTCTGTTCCAAAAAGAATGGCTAAGTGCGAGAATCTTGGAAATCCGTCCGCCGAGTGGCGGCAGAGACAGTTTCTCTTTATGCGCTTAAAAATAGACGGGCTCGTGCTAAGAGAGGGTCGTGTGAGCTATCACAGCTGAAAGCGGACTTATGATGTCTACCGCTCCTTTGTGCTTGCCAAGGGGCCGGAGTGCGGGACCACGACGGGACATCATAGGTGGTTAAGACCGGACTCCCATCTATCATGACCTCCGTGTTCCTGGGGACTGGTCAAAATTTCCCAACTTCAATTGGTTGTTGGCGGCAAGTCACCACGGGCATCGCATCGCCGGTCGAGAGGGAGCATCGAGTGCCCGCCAGTGCTGGAATGGAGTCGAATCTCGAGGCGGGAGCGCTGTATTCGCCACCTTTGAACCGCGCTGAATATGCGGAGAAACCTCTACCTCCCTTGCCGCTTCACCGGAGATCATTTGCCTCCTCCTTCAGCTCAGAAGTGAACCATGCTTTCACACCTGTGTCTGCAGGCGTCTTGGACGAAAAGCCTTTGATCTTCGACTGGGAAAATGAGGACGATGGCGCTTCGGTCGTGCTGGACCAAAGGCTGAGACCGCTGGATCATAGGTCTTTGAAACCCAAGGAGAGACAGTACACGACTACAGCATTTGAACTGCTGCGAAGGCAGTCAGAGCCTTCCATACAGCAACAATTGGCAGAACCGAGTGCGGCAGCATGGGAGCACAGGAGAGTAGCATCGTCTGCTGTCCTGGCTCCGAAGTCAGCGCCCGCACATCGCCAAAGGTTCCCAAAACCTCTTCCTCTACACAACGTTGGCATTCCGACAGTACCACCGGATGAGATTCTCTCCCCGCAGCCTAGATCCAGCGTACAAAAGATATTGAAATTAACAGGGAATATGAGCCCAACGACTAGTCCATCAACTGACACACCAAGCCTACATGATTCTTCATCAAAGATTCGACAGCTCATCGGTCTCGATGTGAACGACAGGAGGTCCAGCAAGGACCAACTACATGACGTCGAAGAAGTGCCCTCCATATCCTCTCCTGGGGCAGGATCTAGTATTTCTGCCGGAAGGTACCCGGACAGCATGTCTTTGGATCTGACGGGATCAGAGTATTCGCATTCGGGTGTGGATAGTATCAACGAAGTGAGAACGCCACTCACACCCGCAAGATTCGCTCCGACATATCCTACGTTTGCCGCCATGGAGTTTCTACAGGATTACCAGGCTCCAGATCCGGGATCAGAAATCATGCGAATGAAAGGTTCTTTCGTTGGTGAGCCTCTCACTATGACCCCTGAGGACACGACACCGATAGCAGGGCAGAGGCGGGACTCATGGTATCAGCACCACAGCGACACGGAATCAATGAGCTCGTCCTCGTCGAGCGAGATCTCCATTACCGAATTAGAGCTCGAGCCCACGGCCGCGGAGCTCTATCATGACACAGCGGTGTCGATCGCAAAGAGCAGCCCGAGCATGAGCGCCCGCGCATCACCGGCCTTCAGCCCTCGCAGCATCCCCTGGAGCCACAACTACCACCGATCCGAGGACGCCTCACCGCTGGCGCGTCCTCACCACGGCAGCAGCGGCCGCAGCACGCCCGAGTCCCTGGACCGGCCGCTCTCCCTCTCGCACCGGCTCTCCCGCCGCGGTTTGTTCCGCAGAAGAGACAACAACCACAACAACAGCAGCCCCACCCTGTCCGAGCGCCGGGGCCGCAACAACGCACCGCTGCCCCTCGACGCCGCCGCCCTGGCGGCGTCCTCCTCCGGGACCCCATACGCGACGGCATTGTCGCGAAGCAGGTTCTCGCCGCCGCAGCGCACGCCGTACCCGCCCGTGTCGAGCACCATCAGGACGGCCGTCGAGGAGGCCGAGGACAGCGCGACGCGGTTCTCGCTGCTGGCCAAGATCTTCACGGGGGGCAGCGTCAGCAGCTCCAGTGTGGCCGGTGGTGCTGCCGGGAACAACGCGACGGCCAGCCTGCGCGGGCGCAGGTCCTCTGTCTCAGGGAGCTCGCTAGGGGCCCGCATGGCCTCCGTGGCGTCGCGGTCGGGCTCGGTCGCCCCCGCGGAGCAGACGCCCGTCTCGGCGTGGACCCCGGACACGCCAACGCCTGAGGCGGAGATGTTCTCGGGCAGCTCGCCGGCGGGGCTGTTCTCAAGGACGCTGGATCATGCGAGGCAGAGGGCTGGGATCAAGACCAAGGCGGACAAAGCTGGGAAGGCCCGGGATAGTCTCAGAGCAAAGATCAAGGTCTTGAAGTCGCCGCACGAGCCTGGAGCGTCGAAGAGAGATGATCGTGTCGCATAAGAGCCTTTTAAACCCGTATACACTTCACTTCATGTTGACATTCAACGGAAAGGACGGCGTGTATGGCCTAGATTGGAATTGTACAACACTTTGCCTTATTAGAAGACAACCTTGGGCCCACGTGGAGAGATTAAAGCCCTGCTATAGTTCAACACGGCAATCAATCCCAATCGATCCAAATTTGATGAATTGAATATACTGCTGTGTGCACACGCCGTATGCACATTTAACGACAGACTAGTTCTGCAAGGTAATGTACTCGGCAAGCATCAGGCCCCTTACACATTGGAGATAAAGTTAAGGTTGTATAAGAAAGGTTTAAAAATAAATTAAGTAAATTAATTATTAGACACTTGCACGCTTATACACGTTTATTTAAGAAATAATACTTATTGCTAATAACTTTAATATTTACTATTAAAGTAATAAAACTATAATAAGTATACTTTTTATAATATACGTTTTATATAGCATTTTAATATATTTTAACTAGAAAATATATTTTAAAAAAGTATAT